>VDFB02281492.1:847344995-847374556 GCA_007258455.2 Sequoia sempervirens | reverse complement strand
AAAACAAGACTAAAGAAGGATTTGAAAGAATTACTATATGGAGAGATGAGAATGATTCCTACTCTTGATGTTTGTTTAGAATATGGATCATAAGAATGCATCAATTAAATATCATTAACCTCAAAAGTTACATGAAATTTTTCATTATGAGACTCTAGTTTATCCTAAGTAGGTTGATTTTCTTCTATCAAAAAATTGTCCAAATCCTTGTATATGAATCAAATTTACTCATGTTAGTATCCTTCTTCAACAATAGAATGGGTTCTCTTTCCCCTATTTAATTGCATATAGTTTTCATTCATAGGGATGAGAGCATAAGATGAATTCATTTGAATACTTCCTCCCATAGTTCAAAAGCATATTCTTGACAACAACATCCCATATTGAGAAGGAATCTCAACTATATATTCACATTCATCTTGTAAGACATTTTAAGGAATGCTACTGGTACAGGAGCATCCATGGTCATCGACAATTTTGCATCAACAAAAATATTTCCTTGATTTGATTTGTATTTTAGATAAGGGCTAATGTGTGGGGAACTAATTATTTTAATTTCCAAATATTTTAATTTTCACCTATGGTAATTTGTGATTTTAATTTTGGAGGTGGATTTACTCTAGTAAATGTTTGTAGAGCAACCCAAAGGAATATTCCATCCTAGGCCTATTTCTAGGTGGGGAGCACTCATTAATTCATGTCATTACATGTTGATTTGTATGATTTACATGCTCTTGCATGTTGGGCCACCCAAGTTTGCATGTTGGTGCATATTCTTTCTTAGAGCAGTCAAAGTCATCAAAGAATAATGAAGCACACTGGATTGACCAAATTTGATTGGCCATGAGTTAGGTGCCTAAGTGAGGGTATGTGGGCAATAAGTAATTTTCACTATTTTCATAAATTATTCAAGAAAGGGGGATGGGTTTTTCAAGGAGGTATATGCATGTTGTTTTTGAATACCATAGATGTATTCTCATCCTCAAAATTCTATTTATTGATTCATTGTCACTATGAGAAGTTGGCTTTTTGGAGTTGAAGTCTTGCATAATAGGATGTTTATGGATATTCCAAAAAATTGTTACTCCAAGTTGTTTTACATATTATGTAATCAGCAAGCCCATATGATGAGGAATGTGATGTTGTAATTTCATTTTATTTTAGAGATAATAGAAATCCTATGCTTCTTTCTTGCATTTGTTTTGTGCAATTTATGGTGTGATTGTTTGTTTCAGATTTGGAAGGAGGTGTGTCTTTTCTTGGAGAGAGGAAGAAGACATTTTTTTCAAGTTTGAAAAGGTATCCAGCAGCAAGAGGATTGGTGATACCAATGTTTATTGCAACAAAGGTTTCCTATGAAAGTTTGTAGGTTGGAAGAGCTAGAATCTTGTAAAAGAAATTAGATTGAAGGAGATAAATTTGTGATTGATCTTTGCTATTTTGTATCAGTCATATTTCAATTTTTTAATGATTTTCATTAGCCCATATGGCTGCACAACCATTTAATTTTAGTTATTCTATGTAATTCTTGAATTTTTAGAAGATTTCAATGAAAAAAGAAGGAATATTTGTTGCAAACAATTTTTGAATGCATCTTATGTTGTTTGGAATTTTTGTATGAGGATTGGTTTTCCATTACATCAGTGATATCAAAGTGGGAGTTCCTGAGTGTGCAGATAGAAGTATCGATGTGAGGAAATTTGTACCAGGACCTCAAGGTGGAGAGTCTTGAGGATTTGTAAACAAATCACCAACTCAAGTAGTTTACATGTGTAGAACCTAAGGGTTTTGAAATTTTATGTTTAATATTTGTGAGGCCTTAAGGATGGAAAGGAGGAATAAGAAAAGGAATTTTGTCATTGGATGGATTCTAAGGATTCATGGACTTGATAAAATAAAAGAGACTTGGAAAAATTAGAGAAGAATATGTGAGGGTTGAAATGATAAAAATGAAGCAGCGGGTGAAAGAAATGGAAGTAGAGATCGAAAGATTAAAACAAGAAGAGAGGAGAGTTCAAGGTAATTGTGATTATCTTTCTAATGATATTTTGATTGCAAGAAATAAATTTTATTCAATAGGGTGTCACATGCATGTGGCAAGAAAGAAGAGGATGAATATGAAGAAATTGATGAACTCGAAGTTGAGACATGTTTTGTTGAAGGCATAATGGTAGAGAATGAGGAGGTTGTATGTGCAAAAGAAAAGGTTGCAGCATAAATTGATATGGTGTACTTTGAGTTTCCTAAGTACGATGAGGTGATTGGTGAGGAAGGAGGAGATACCCTATTGAAAGAGGAGATAAGGAAGATAAAAAAAATACTTACATCCAAAGAATGTGTAGAAATTATTGTAGATGAATGTTCTTTTACAATGATAGAGCTTGTTGGTTGTTTTTAATCAACCAAACTTGATCTCATCAATTATCTATGAATTTTCCAAATTAAATGGTTGATAATTGTGAGGATTGGCCAACGAATAGGTGAAATCTTTATAGGCTTTCCCTCTGCACTTTGGGATCTACAAAACTCGAGACGGTGATCCCTACAATGTTCCTTATGATACTCTTGTGCCAATTATCACAAACATTGTAATTCAAATAGATAATTTTCCTTTATTTGTTTAGCAGATAAAATACCTCAAAGATCTAGCAAAGCCTTCTTATCATATATATGCCTGAATGCTTTGGAGATCTACAACAATGTTAGCCTTCACAAAACATGAACATGAACACACATAGAATTTGACATGATGTTGGATCTTGAATTGCTGCAATAAACTTTGGTAATGTTGCTCTTGACAATAGTATTTTCTCTTGAATGCATGTTAATGTTGCTTAGATTTGAAATGATAAAAAAACTAGGTATTTATAGGTGTTTATCCAATTTCTCAAAAATTAGATTTCAAAAGCCAATAGTTAATATTTGAATTTTGGATATTAAAATACCATAAAAAAACATATATAAATTTGGGTCTCGGCTAAGAAGGGGGACCTAGTCGCCAATGGGCAACTGGGCCCTGGCCCAAAATTCTAGGACAGTCAAAGTCAAGGACAATTTAATGATTGAATGCAATTGATTAATATTTTTCCTTCTAAGTTAGAAAATGATAAAAATTAGGCTTTGGAATGCATAATATGGAAAATTAGAAGCTTAATTAGGTCCAATAATTTAGGGGGTCCAAAACATAATGTGAAATTGTTAAGGTGTACAATTTTCTACACTACAATGGCAATAACAGGTCATGCACTTATAAAAAAAAATTAGACATCAAACCTCTTAGACGTTTAAGCCTTATGACTATGACCATCACTTACTAGATATAACAAAAGTATGGATTATGTGTACTTACTTTGTTAGTAATTTTTTGGCTACTTTGGAAGCTCCAATAGATGGTGAAACCACACATCAAATATTTCTTTAAAATTTTTGTGTGAACCTTTAGTGAAGGTTTACTTCATCTTCTATTCTACACCTAAAGCTACTTCAAACATATAATCATATGAATGATGTGGAATAAAAAGCTACTCTAGTATCTATCCTACCTTATATAAGTAGTAATAGAAAAGGGATAAAAGAAGGATAAGGATTTAGAAAGGAGATAGGGTTAGAGGAATAAATAAAATGGTGAGTTAAGGAGCTTAAAATAAGGATGAAATTTTAACTTTATATACAATGCATAACCAACTCTCCTTTATGAATGAATTCATGCATGTGATAGGGCCACCTCAACTTATGTTATACAAACTTGCCTCCAAAATAATGTTATTAACTAATATCAATTATTAGTAAGAATTCACTATATATAGATAATATGTTATAATTTGAGGGGCACAAGAAAATACACATAGACTCATAATATCAAAAAAGGTATACTCTTTAGGATGAATTATAGAAAATGTTAAATGTTAAAACACACTCATATTTATACAAGCTAATAGACCATGACTATAACTCTTTAATATGGAAATACCAAAAATTCATTCTATATTAGAAATAATAGGTTACAACCTTTATTTACATACCCAAGGAATCCTTGTGTAATTGAAACTAAAGGAGCCCCAAAATATTTTATGAGATAATAAAGAATGAGAATATGATAGGGGAAAATTTCACAAGAGACATGGCATCTACTACATATTCTTCATTCGATACTATATTGATGAACAAGAGACAACACAAGCAAGCAGTTAAAAAAAATTGGTTGTAGAAAACTAGACCATGTCAGTTTCTTGTGTATGTATACACCACCTATTATCTCTAAGAATAGAGGATCCATGTGACTTAGAAAATAAATATTCTTAGTAAACTAAAATGAATATCAAGTGGTGGCTTATGTTCAATAGCCATTAAGAATGGTAGAGTACATTCGGGACACCAAGTTGAATGTGCCTCATCATATTGATATTGTTTGACTAGAAGGCTAAACACACTTTGCATGAATTAAAAGATCATACTAGAGGAAAGATGGTTTCCATTAGAATATTCATAAAGATGGTGCCTAGCATAATTTTGAAATTAGAAGGGTAAGAAGCTTAATATTAATGAATATTACTTATGAATCAATAGAAAGAGACATGTATGTGTTGAGTTAGAAATGATGTAAAGTAATAAAATTTAAATATTTTAGTGTATATTATGTTTATATTTTTTAAAATAAAAAAATATTAGAATGTAGATTCTTGTAAAAATAACACTACAATTTAGTTGCTAGTAAAATATTAAAAATGAGGTTAGAGGGCTTTCACTTTTTGTAGTACATTTATTTGCTTTATTTCAATTTTATTTTTTTATTTTAACTTGAAACTTTAATAGAGTGATTAATTATTTATGTATTTCTATTAATATTCTTTTTAAAATATCTTAAAGTCTTATACATTAATTTTAGAGTCGCTCAAGGACTCGAGCTCCCAATATCACTTGCAAAAATCAAAATATCCTTATACAAGAGAGAAAAGAAATGGAATACATTTGCAATAATGGATGAAAAATATATTATATCAAATGTTCTCAATGATGTGCAATATGTAATACTTGCAATGAAATGAAATGTACAAATGGCACCTTGCTTATATAGGCAAGGTTGAGAGATAGGACAAACTAGGATGATGAAAAGTTTCTTAATCATATGTAAGTGACAACTAGGGGATAATATAATATAAGATCACATGAAAACTAAGACTTATAGAAAGATTCATATCTCACTAAGTAAACTTAACATATGAATAACACCTACTAGGTGAACTAGTTAGGTACAATACCCTATTCACACCAACACCCATCCTTAAGTGCAACTTAGGGAGAAGTAAACAAATTCAAATGAAGCAAAGTTGATGATGGTTCCTAGATACTATGTCATGTTAGGTACCGATGTAAAAACATAATCTCTCATAAAAAAAGAAAATGCTAAAAACCAGTGGGATAAATCTCCTCCCCAATGAGATAAAATAAAATAAAAATACTCTCAATAAAGAATGAGAAGGGAAAACCTCATGTGAGGAAAAAATCTCCCTATAAGAGAGAATAAGAGATACCATGGAGCCCCCCCTAAGTTTAGAATTTATGCCAATGATGCTTAAAACTAGATGTGGAAGATGATCCATGATTGTCAAACAATGTTCCTAGTGTAGTCTAGGATGGAGGGACTAGAAATAGGACAGTCCAACATTGTAGCAAGAGTAAACACAATAAAAACTCAAAGAATTGGAATAACAATCCCACATGAAAATATAGAAAATGATCAATTACTCACAAGCAACATGCCCTACCTTTCGGCTTACAAATTACAAAATGATATAGCACTAAGCCTAGAAATACAATGTGGTTTGAAGCCCTTATCTCCTATAACTTCCTACTTCTATATCTCTCTATCACTTGCTTACCCCTAATGCAACTACACAATTCTTATATCTATCAATTCCCAACTCTGGAAAAGGTTTGCATCGGCCTCAAGAGGTCTCAAAACCCAAAGTTGATGAAACATGTGAAGGTCGACCAAAACCTATGATTCTCCTTTGATCATTGGATAAACATGATGCATATCAAAACAAAGGTTCCTCAATGAATGTGCATCCTTATGAAATGGTTTCCTAAGCTTTGCAAGTCACAGAATAGGTCTGCACACTTGAAAATCCAAGACTGGTTGATGAATGCTCTCTGTCCAATTACAATTGATATTTTGTTAGCGATATCTTCATACTAGGATCTCCAAAACACTTGAATTTTGGATATGATGTAGATGTTGCAATGAAGATCATATATCCTGATCCAAAAGCTCTGATGTTACAATGCAGTAGAATGCGGTATGAAGTACTAAGACTGGGTCCTAACAGTTAACTACTAAAATGCAAGAAAACATGAATGCAAATATTTTTGGCTGATGCAAGATTTCTTGAAACTTGGGATGCTCTTGCATCAAACACCCGAGGTTGAAGAAAAGTGAGCCTTTTACTTTCCTAGGGCTAGAGGAAAACCAATGCGGTCGACCTCAGCCTGATAAATCCATGATGAATCTTCCTTTGCTCTTCCTTTGCATCTGACTAGATATTCCTTGTATTACCTTCCTCTGGTACTACATCCAACTCTATTGTCTAAAATTTCCTCCGGATGATGTGCTATATGGTCCAGTAAACCAACTTCTTTGTCCTCCAATGACGCTCCTTTATGATATTGGTATAAGTCTGCAATGTTTAATATAGGTGATATGCCAAATTCCTTCGGTAGTTCCACTTCATATGCATTTCCAAAATCAAACTTTCTGATGATCTTGCAAGGTCCAAACTTCTTCATCTTCGAATTATTATATGTCCCAACTGTAAATCTCTCTTTTCTTAGATATACCATTTCTTCCTCCCCTACTACAAACTCCTTATGTCTTCTCTTCTTATCTACTTTCTCCTTGTAGGTATTGTTCATCTTCTCTAGATGCTCCTTAACTTGAGTATGCATTGTTTCCATGAATCCTACAATTCTTCTATCTCCACACTCCTTTTTTTCAACATACTGATATCTCTTAATTTTTCTACTCCTTTGGGTTGTTTTCCTTCACAATTTCAAATGGTGTCTTCCTTGTGCTCTGATTTATTGAATTGTTGTATGCAAATTTTGCTTGTGGTAGTATTAAGTCCCAATTTCCTACTTTACCTTCAATAAAACACCTCAACAAATTCCCCAAACTCCTATTTACCACTTATGTTTGTCCATTTGTCTGTGGGTGAAATTTTGAACTATACTTCAAATCTTTCTTCATCTTCTTCCACAATGTTTTATAGAAATATCCAATGAATCTAGTGTCTTTGTCTAATACTATACTCTTTGGTAGTCCATGTAATCTCACAATCTCTTTGAAAAATAGGTCTGCAACATGTATTGCATCGCTAGTTTTCTTACAAGGTCTAAAATGCGCCATCTTAGAAAATCTATCCACAACCACAAATATAGAGTAAAATCCTCTTGGTGTCTTAGGTAATCCCAACACAAATCCATGCTAATTTCTTCCCACAGTCTCTCTGATACTGTCAATGGTGTATACATTCCAGTGTTCTAAATGTTTCCTTTTGTAACTTGACAAATCCTACAACTTTGAACATATTTCCTGACATCCTTATATAACTATGGCAAAAAATAGTTCTCACTCACCAATGCTATGGTCTTATCAATTCCCAAATGTCCTACTACTCCTCCACAATGCTTTTCCTTAATCAAATTCTCTCTCATTGAAATTCTAGGGATACATAACTAATTGTTCTTGAATAACATATCTTCCTAAATGAAATAGTCCAACCATTTGCTTCTATCTATCTCTACAGGTTCCTTGCAAGCCTTTCATGCCTCTGCAAAATCAATGGCATCCTCATACATATGCTTCAGTTCTTCAAAACCTAATACTTCAATCCTCATCTATATCAACAAACTTCTACTACTCAATGCATCTGCAACTTTGTTGGACTTCCCACTCCAGTGCTTCAACACAAATGTGTAACTCTACAAGAACTCTACCCATCTCATATGTCTCTCATTAAAATTCCCTTGACTATTCAAATATTGTGAAGCTTGATGATCTGTATACAACACAAATTCCTTAGGTAACAAGTAATGTCTCCACTTCTTCAAGGCTTGTATTATTGCATAGAATTCTTGATCATAAATAGAATATCTTCTCCTAGCATCATTTAATTTTTCACTGAAGTAGGCTACTAGTCTCCCTTCTTGACTTAACACAACTCCTATTGCATTTCCAATAGCATCAAAATCTACTTGGAATACCTTATCAAAGTCCGATAGTGCTAACACAGGTCGTTATGTCACCTTTTGCTTCAACAACTCAAAACTCTTGTGTGCTCTTGATGTCCACTTGAATTCCTCTGTCACCCCTCATTGTCTCTATCATAGGCATGCAAATACTACTAATTTTTTTGATAATTTCCAATAAAACTTGGCAGTCCATGAAATGATCTTACCTCTCCAACATTCATAGGTGTTGGTCATTCAACTATTGCTCTAACCTTCTCAGGGTCCATCTTCAATCCTTTCGCAGATATCACAAACCCTAGATACACTAGTTCTTCCTTCATGAAACTAAACTTCTTGATGTTTATCAACAACTTCTCTTCTCTGAGCCTCTGAAATAATTGTCTGATGTGCTCCAAATGTTCTTCCTTAGTCTTACTGAAAATCAGAATATCATCCAAGTAAACAATGACAAACTTGCCCAAGAATTTCTTCAAGACTTCATTCATCAGCCTCATAAATGTACTAGATGCATTAGTTAGTCCAAATGGCATGACCAACCACTCATACAATCCCTCATTCATCTTGAAAGCAATCTTCCATTAATCTCTCTCTGTGATCCTGATCTGATGGTATCCACTCTTTAGGTCTATCTTGGTGAAATACTTTTCTCCACTCACACTATCAATGATGGCATCCATCCTAGGCAATGAGAATCTATGCTTCACTATGATCTTATTGATAGCTCTTGAATTTGTACGCATCCTCCATTCTCCATCTTTCTTAGGTGCAAGTACAACTGATACCGCACATGGGATCATACTTTCTCTTATCAATCCTTTCTTCAACAGTTCCTATATCTATCCGTTTAGCTCTGCATTCTCTGATGGTGTCATCTGATGTGCAGCTTTGTTTGGTAAACTAGCTCCAGGAATAATATCCCTATGATGACTGATACTCTAGATTGGTGGTAATCCATCAGGCACATTCTCTAATACAAGATATTGGTACTCTATCAATAGTTCAGTGACTTCCTTCTCTGGTGGTTCTTCTTATGATTCTATTTGCATCTAAGGCTCTGCACTTCCTTGGAATCAAAGTAAAACACATGTGTTCATGTCTCAATCCATCTAGAAATTTCTTTCCATCTACCAAATTGATTCTATTTGTACCACATACTTCACTTTCAGGTTCATCTTCCAAAGGTGTCAAGGTGATTCTCTTTCTATTGGACATTATGGTATAGGTATTCTTTCTCCCATCATGTATAGCTTTCTTATCATATTACCAAGGTCAACCCAACAACATATGACATACATCCATTGGCACAATATCACATAGTACTCCATCATGATATGACCCTATACAAAATTTTACTAAACATTGCTCACTTACTAGTATCTTGTGCTCATCTTGAATCTAGGCTATCCAATAAGGCTTCAGATGTTTTCTTCTTTCCAAATTCAACTTTGTCACCATTTCCTCAAAAACTAGGTTATATGTGCTACCACTATCAATGATAACTTTGCAACACTTACCTCCTGCTTTGCATCTAGTCCAAAACAAAATTTTCCTTTGTGGTGCTTCCTTAGGTACTTCTTTCTCCTGGCACAATGCTCTCCTCATGAATAATGATTCTCCCTTCTTAGGACTTCCTCTGGAACTCAGTGGTTCCATTGGTTCTTCCTTTGCATATCCAGTCCTTGCATGATTTTCAATCTTCTTACTTTCTTGGCAACACTCAAATGATTTATGTCCTCCTTCGTACTTGAAACAGGTTCCCCTGAAATTTCTCTTGTCATATCCTTTCTCATCTCTTCAATATCCATCATTGCGGTAAGAATTGTAGCCTCCTCTATTGTGGTGGTAAGAATTTATGTCATCTCTCCCTTTATGGTATGAATTGGAATCCCTCTCTTCCTTGAGATATGAATCTCTATCCTTTTTTTGCTCCACATATGGTTTTTCTACTCCAGAATATGACCTTCCTTTCTAAAATCTACCTCCTCTTCCTCTTTTCCTCTTTTCACGTCTCTTGTTTATATTTTCCTCCACCTTTAATGCAAATTGATATGCTTCCTATACCGAATTCATCCTTACCAAACTCCACTCTTCTTGAATGTTCATCCTCATCCCATTGATATATCTTCCCACTTTTTCCTTGCTTCACTATTTCTGGTCCTAATGATGATCTTATGAAATTCCTCAACGTATTCTTTCACATTCGTTTCCTTCTGTCTCAGGTTTTGCAATCTCTTCGGTAGCTTCAACTCATAGTTCGCAGGCATAAAATGGTTCTTAAATTTTGTCACCATTCTATCCCATTTCGCAATCTTCTCTTTACCTTTTATGTTTCTCTCCAATTGAACTTCCTTCCACCATATTGTAGCATGTCCTTTCAATTTAGTCTTCGAAAATCCCACTCTCTCCAGATCTTCAATTTCTTCATATTCAAAGTATTCTTCAATGTCATTTATCTAGTCAATCATCTCCTCAGGGTTTAGGTTGCCGATATAGTTTGAAATCTCTATTCCAGGTCACTTTCCTATTTTCAAAATAGCTTTCAACATCTTTATTTGATCTAATCTTCATCTTTTGAGGTTTCTTTAGTTAGATCTACAAATTGAACTTCATCATCATCATTTTCATCATTAGGTCTAGGGTTTAAACATTTTCTTCTATCTTCTTCAACAACATCCAATCTCACTTCCATTGTTCGCATCATTTCCATCATCTCATCCATCTTTCTAGCAACATTAACAGTAGTATGAATTCTCCTCAACAACATCTCTTCCTAGAATTTGGTGCAACTACCTCAAGTTAGTGATCTAGCTACAAGATTGCAACTACCTCACAATCGGCGATCTCTTGACAAACACAAGTTGGCTGCCTCAAGTCGTTGATTTGTCCACACAAATATCTTATAGAATGCCTTGCTTAACTTTTCACTCCTCTCCCAAGGTCCACAAACTCGCTCTGATACCACTTGGTGTAGTCAAGGATGAAGAGCCCAAAAATAGGATAGTCTAACCTTGCAGCATGAGTAAACACAATGAAAACTCAAAGAATTGGAATAAAAATCCCACATGGAAATATAGAAAATGATCAATTATTCACAGGAAACATGCCCTACCTTCTAGCTTATAGATCAAAAAATGATATAGCACTAAGCCTAGAAATACATGTGGGTCAAAGCCCTTATCTCCTATAACTTCCTACTTCTCTATCTCTCTATCACTTGCTTACCCCTAATGCAACTACACAATGCATATATATATATCAATTCCCATCTCTGGAAAAGGTTACCGTCAGCCTCAAGAGGTCTCAAACCCGAAAGTTGATGAAACATGTGAAGGTCGGCCAAAACATATGATTCTCCTTTGATCCTTGGATAAATATGATGCAGATCAGAACGAAGGTTCCTTGATGAATGTGCATCCTTATGAAATGGTTTCCTGAGCTCTACAAGTCACAGAATAGGTCTGCACACTTGAAAAACCAAGACTGGTAGATGAATGCTCTCTGTCCAATTACAGCTGCTATTTTGTTAGCGATATCTTCATACTAGGATCTCCAAAACACTTGAATTTTGGATATGATGTAGATGTTGCAATGAAGATCATATATCCTAATCTACGAGCTTTGATGTTACAATGTGGTATAATGTGGTATGAAGTACTGAGACTGGGGCCTGACAGCTAACTATTGAAATGCAAGAAAACATGAATGCAAATATTTTTGGTTGAGGCAAGATTGCTTGAAACCTAGGATGCTCCTACATTAGTTCCACCCCTTAGGAAGAAGCAAAAATCAAAGGTCTGTGAATGATGTCTTCCCATTCTTGAAAGGAATATGTAGGAAGAAAACTCAAGATGTATAAAGTCTTTGAAAACTTCTCAAGTGTCTCCATGTTGATACCAAAAGCTTCCACTACTAAATTAAGTGTTCTAGGCCACACTAATGAAGATAAAAATCTATAATCTAGTGGATATGAATATAGAACAAGGTCCAAAGACTCAAGTACCTCCAAAAGTTTATCAAACTATCCACAATCATTTCATATTGTGATGAATGATCATGTGGAGAATGAATGATAGGGTTTGAATGTTCCCTCTCAACAACTGAAGAATCACCTCAATCAAAGAGAAGATGAATACAATCAATGGTTTCTCCCAAATCTAAAGTGTGGGACTCTACAAAAAACCTACATTTTTTGTCAAGTACTCCTCCCAAGTACCTATATCTATAAGACAATATATATCATGTTACACTAAATCACATGTAGCCATGATTGTAGAAACACAAGCATCACCAAATGTAACAATAGATGGAGGAGATGAAATGCAAGGCTCAAGAACTGGATCATATGTGAGAATTCCCAAGTTCAAATAGCCAAAACTCTCCTCAAAATCATGGTCCACACTAGAAGTGTGATCAATAGTTGAAGAATCAAATTCATCATTAGAAGCAAAACCTACAAAGGCATATAACCAATATGCATGATAAACCATCCTAGTAGTAATAATCTCTCTACTCTCCAAGTCTATAAGAATAACTAAATTGAAAGTTAAATTCACAATCTTCCCTGTTCCACCATGGATAATCAAATAGATAGAAAGAATATTGTTTGACAAATGAGGTACACATAAAACACCATTGAAAGTTAACTCCCAAATATCAATAGATCCTTTCCCAATTGCATCCATGTATGTATGTATTCCTATAAAAATAGGTGGCATAGCATAAGGCTCAAAATAATAGAATATAAACTATGAAGATGTCATATGGTGAGATGCTCCTGAATGTAAAAGTCATCCCCCTAATCCAAGACAGAAGCACAGAGCTTGTCCTTTATTTTTATGTGATGTAGTAGAAAAAAATGCTTGACCTTTTTCCTTATTATATTTTTTTGAATGAGAAGTAGTAGACTCAGACATTCTAGAAGGTAGATCAATGTGGTTATTTTTACAAAGATGTTTTGAACAATTCATCAATATCCTTCTTATAGCAAGAATGATCTTCATGTCCAGTCTTCTTGCAATTTGAACAAGTAGGCTTCTCCTTCTTAGATGATTTCTCTTTGAAAGAGGATTTATTATGTGCTTGATCTAAATATGGATTATTATTTGATTTCTTCTATTTCTTATCATATTATTTTGACTCTTTCACCTAACTAACCAGCAAATCCTGAGATTGAGATGACTTTTTGAGACCTATAGAAATAATATTTTTTTTCTCATGTATTAACATCTCAAAATAACTACAAATGAAGGTGTAGTATATGTAGACCCCACATTTAACCTGTGAGTATGAAAGCTAGAAATAAAAGCTACATAATCAGGACATAGTTTTTTAATTACATTATAGACCAATTGAATGTCCTTTTTCTCAATTTTACATGATTTACACTACTCCCTTAGATCATTAACCTTAGTGATGTAATCTTGGATATTTTAAAAGTTCTTGGATCAAGGTCCATCGATTCATTATCAATTTGATAGCCTTTTACTTCATGTGTAATGATATAAAATGTCTTTAATTTGTTTCAAGCTTCATTAGAATCCTTACATGATTCAATTTGAAGAAACAGATCTTGAGAAGCTAAGATACGAATACATCCAAGAGATTTTGTCTTTTTAATCATCTATTTTATATTGTTATCATCATTTGTAGGTTTAGGTACCTTATTCTCAACATATAGAGAGTGACCAAGATACCCCAAATCACATAATCAAGAATCCCATCATGAGTATGATTTGGCACTTTATATGTAGTGTGATTACAATGCCAAAATGCTTTCTAGAGTTTACAATGCCAAGATGGACCAAATTTGGAAAAATACAACAATATCTTAGAGTGATGTCCTCAAACTAAAATTAAAATTTTCTAATATGGTCTAGACTAAAAATGAAACCTTACCAAAAGGACCAAACATTTTCAGGTGTCAGTATGTCCAAGTTATCAACTAGAATGCAAATATGCACAAATATAAATAAAAGATACTTGGGGCTAAATGTGAAAAAGTGAATAAATTGTTCGATAGAGCTCCTCAATACCTTTCCAACACCACAAGAATCACAAAATTTGGAGATCTAGGAAAAAAATTATAGATCAAGAGCCAAAAATAAAGATCTAACTTCAAACAACAATAAAATTCACTTGTAGCAAAATCTTGATAAATGGCTTATGCCACTGTGATGTGCTCAGAACAAATTTTTGACAATATATTCTTTACAAATGTCCAAAAAATTGGTGGAAAGTTGTGGAATTTTGAAAAAATTCCCTATTAGGACTTATGGGGGCTAGATTTGGCACCTAGGCATTGGCCACAAGTTTTCCATGTGACTATAGGTGTTGAAGTTTTAATAATAAAAAATTTCTACCTTGTTGGGTGGAAAGCTAATAGGACAGAGGCAATGGGTGGGTGTGTTGCTCCACTAGCAAGCTAATGCCTAGCCTCCCATTATAGGCATAATTGTTGGCTATAATAATTCATGACTAGATGCTTGTCTATTGCACCTATTTAGTGACAAAAAAATTAATAAAAAAAAAAAAATTTAAAAATATGATGTCATGCCTTTTGTGGATGTGATGTTCATGCCAAAATTGTACAAAAGAATATTCTATGAATATGACAGAATCTGTAAACCTGCGACAAGATGACACTAGTGACAATATGAACCATACGATCTGTATGGATTTGTATGATATATGGATTATACAAAATAGAATTGTAATTTTTTCAAACCTTAGAAAAAATATTCAAAGTTTTCCATTCACCTAAATATCAAGTATTTTAAATGAAAATAGGGGGTTTTTGGGCCTTATGGGCTCAATGGTGAGGTAATTTTTTGCCCCAAAATGCAACCAACAAAATAAAAAGCCTAAATCATCCTTAAATTTGAGAAGGGGATTTGTAGACCTGTTGATGGTGTCTCTTGAAAGGAAAATCTTGATTAGCAAGCCTCAAAAGATAACCCCAAGGTCTCTAATGTCAGGTCTTGACAATGCATAAACAACTCAGTGATAATGTGAAAATGTTGGTAATCACAAGGGGCCTTACAAATGAACAATGTTGGAAGCGTACTTTCATCAGATGCAACAATATGGTGATTCTTTCAGTCCTAAAACTAACCCAAATTCAAAATAAACAGCAAAAGAGATAAGGGTTTTAGAGAGATTCAACTCTAAACTAACTCCTAAGATCAATCACAATAATGATGAATGTTGCAGATGGACAAATCTCCAATAAAACCAATCTCTGCTTGATCAAGGAAAAGCCCACAACTCTGTAGAAATGGTGCAATCTTCTAAGGAAACTGAAGATTTTCAGACTATGAATATTCATCCACATACCCAATAACTAGCGCAATGTAAACAAGCATCCACATTTGAACCTAGCACAAAATAAGGCCCAAACTAACTTTACACAGCAAATTACAATCAACAAATTGCTAAAAGTATGGACCAAAGATCAATCAACATCATTAACATTTTACCATTATTGCAAAAGAACTGAAATCTAACACCTAACATTGAGAATTGAGAACAAGAAACCATAAATTGTCAAAGTGTAACACAAAACTTGCCAAATCAACAATCCAATTGCATTAAATTCTCCAGCATTACATAACAATTTCCAGTCTCTCCTCTCTCCTACAACTACTGACTTCTCTAACTTAGCCAATTCTGGCTTTTACAGCCTCTAATAAGTTATTCTAACCCCTAAATCTAACCCCCTTTTACAAATGAGAAGGCACTAGCCTTTTATAGAAAATTACATTTTGAATCAATGGCCAGGATTTAATTCATCCAATGGTTGTAATTGCACTTCTAGAAGCATCAATCTATTACATTTAATTTGGGAGCTCATGGTACATCATCATCCAATTGCATAAAAAGTAGTTACATCATGGAACAATGAGAAAACAATATTATGCCAGCTTGTCATTAATGAAAATTTTGATTGGATGATGAAATCAACTTCACATGTCTTCTAGAAACTCCTTCCAGCTATGGACAGTTTGGGCACGGATTCATATGTAGGCCCCACTTTTAAAATTTGAATTAAACTCTTCCATATTTCCTTTTGGCACGAATCCATATGCAAGTTCCCCTTTTGATTTATTTAATCCTAAAAAACAGATATCATTAGTAGCTCACATGTTAAAAATCCAATCCAAATTAAACTTGAATAAAATTTTGGCCTTTTAAAAAAGCTTACATTATTTTATGGAAATTTTCCATTTTCGTAAATTTTTCCATTTTGGGAAATTTTGTATTTTCAAAAAAATTATCCATCTCAAGAATTTCATTTTCAGGAACATTTTAAAATTTCAAGAAAAAAATCCATTTTGGAAAAAATTACATTTCGGGAAAAATTTCTATTTTGGGAAAAAAAAAAAATCGAAAAAAAAAATTCCATTTTTGGAAGAAAAAATCAGAAAAAATTTCCATTTTTGGAAAATTTCGGATTTTGAGGGGGTCATGGAAATTTCGGGGATTTCCATCAGGGACAGAAATACCCGAATTCCTTGCAAGGTCAACATCCCCTAAACCTCAACTTTTTTTCTAGAAGGAATTTTCAAAAAGTTCAAAAAGCAACCCTGTCTAATTTTTCGTCCTCTATCCACGAGTGAAAAAAATATTTACATATAACATTGAAAATTCACTCATCCCCATTTTTGAATTCCAAGGCAGGCGAATTTCCCCAAGAGCCTCAAAATATTGCCTCCATCAAACCCAATCTAGACTTAATCCCAAAATAACCTCCCAAGAGGAGCAAAACCAAAATTTAACCAAGCCAAGAGGTAGAGATGCAAAAGAAAAAGAGGGTCCCTACCTCTAGTGGGGCGTGTGTGCGAAAGTTTCACAACAAGACCTAAAGCTTTGATACCATGTTAGAGTCACTCAAGGACTCAAGCTCCTAGGATCTCTTGAAAAAACTAACCTATTCTTCTACAAAAGAGAAAAGAAAGAGAATAAATTTGTAATAATGAATAAAAAATATATTGGATCAGATGTGTGTTGAACACCCAAAATACTAAGAGGGGGGTGAATCAATATTCTATTAAACCATTTAGTCATAATCCAACCAACAATCAAAACATATTTAACTACAACTATGAATGAAAACATGAAAGAGATCAAAACGCCACATAACACATGAACACCAAGATTTTTATGTGGAAAACCCAAAAAGGGAAAACACCATAGTGAGGATTAGCTCACAATATATTATATCCGGATATAGTATATTGCAGGGGCTTACTACTAGGATGCACTATCCTTATAAGGCTCACAACCAGAATTAGATACAAAATAAAGATGGCTACACAGCCAAAGTGTGAATTGATGTAAGATGTGCCTTCCTTGTGTTGAATTCAGTTCCAATGAAGCTTTGAATACAAAATACTACTCTGCTTAGTAGTTGCTCAACAATTTTTCCCTTGTTTTGATCTCACACCTCTAAATTTGCATGTTCACACAATATGAGACCTTTCGCACCTGATGTACCACTTGTCCACTCTCATTCATCATCACAACTCAAAATTGTCTTGCATATAAATACCCAATTACATCTGCATACATCAATTAGGTCGACCTAATTAGATCTGACCAAAAACAATTCAAAAATAGCCTATCGACTTCACACATGATTCAAAATCTTCTTCGCACTCAGAAAAAATGTGCAACACTTGAATTTAGGTTGGCATGGATCTAAAATAGATCCCCTTAACATCCACAATACATATTTAATCTTCACAACACATATCATGTATTAGGTTGGTCAGGAATTGGACCTCATCACAAAACATTCAATCATTCACACACTTATCCATACATGTGACTTCAAGACTCGATCTTCCTTCAAATTCACACTTAGCCGACATCAGTAAGTCTAACTTTAGACTACATTACAAAAACATTCTTCTCAAAGAAATGTGGAATATCCCACACTAATATACTAAATAGAGAAATAGCGGTGATACATAGAGCTAAGCTCTGTCATACATAACTTCCAACATATTTCACAAAATATCACATAATCTTGATTTTACTTGAATTTGATAGACTTCAAACCATGGTTAAAAAGCTAGATCACTTAGTGCGGTGGACTAGGGTCCCAAAAATTGATGCACTGAACCACAAAACTGTCAATAGAAGCATTTAGTTAATATCCTATACAACCATATTTTTGAACCAACTAATAATGTACACATATCTTTAGTAACACTTCAAATTCATACTAGGCTAATCATAACAATGTTGAAATCAATGACAACACTGGATCAAGTAGTATTATGCAGCTCATGCTCATGTTACCAACCTGCATCATCAATTATAGACTTTCCAAAACTTCCAACACTCTCCTTCCAACAATCTCTTTCTTTCAACAATCTACCCCTTTGTCATTGATGGCAACATGCATAACACTAATAGTAAATCTCATCCATTCACTCCCCTTTTCACTTCTCATCTCCCCCTTTGACAACAATGGAAAAGGGTGTGCCAAAACATCATAAGCTCCCCCTTAGGAGTTCAACCCAGAATTTGTTTGCCTTCTATATATATTTGTATATATAAAAATCTAAAAAACTTGTTAAATCATGATAAATAGTTACCCTGAGGATGCAAAAACTTGAAGTTTCTAAAAAATTTCTTGCCACTTAGACTTTATTTCTTCCCAATATTTCTTTGTTGTAGTAAGTGTCCTATATAGAAGTTCATTTTCCAATAGAGTTTCTTCTCCTTCTCCAAGAGTACTAGGATCAAGATTTATCTATGAGAGCTTATTAGTACTACCAAGAGCACTTGAGACCAGTATATACTTTTCCTTTACTAAGTCCCTTAACTTTATAAGTTGCCTAACCATTTCATCTCTTTGTAGGGTGAATAATTTTTCTTGAAGCTCCATTATAGAGGTCCAAGTTTGATCATCCTTGTCTTTCATTGGATCATAAGAATATGCAACAATGTTTATCTGAGTCTCAACTGTACTCATGTCATCCTTTATACTTCAAGTGATGTTTGGCCATTTCATGTAGTATGATAGTATGTTCCTTGCTTCTTTTGCATACTCTTACACTTCTCTCAAGCATTTTGTAACCTTTTGATGTGCTTTTATATATTTTCTTGAGATATTCACCAGATTCTTTCTTACAAGCCATGTCTCAGTTTCAACTTCAATTTGACTTTTCAATCTGGAGACATATTCTTTAAGGGATTTGATCAAGAGATTGATATTTCCCATAGTAGATAATGAAACATCAACACTTGTACCAAGGATTGCCTCTTGTAGGGTGCTTATGGCTTCATCAATACTTTGTACATTTGTAGACCTAACATTGATCTCATGCTCATGGACTCTTTTAATATCAACAACCAGAGGATTTTCTCTGGCTTTTCTCTTTTTAATTGTTCTCTTAGAGCTACCGAAAGCCTTTGCACTTACCTTTGCTCTTCCAGTGACTTTAGGACTATTCAAAAGGGCCTCTACATAGCTAACTATTTCAGCCTCTAATACTTCATAATCCAATTCTAAGATCTAGATGGTTCTAGGTTTACTAACTTCAATAAAGAAAAAGTTTGTGGAGAGAAGAAATTTAATATCTTTTGAATATCTTCTCACCACTTCTTTAGAAATCCTCATTCTCTTATTCATCCTGATCTGAAGTACTCCAAAAAATGATGCAAGGGAATCTTCTTGAGTATACATACTTCCAAGGTTTCTTATGTACTTTTCTATTTGGTTTGCAACTACTTCTGCATTTGTCCAATTTACTTTTCCAACCATTGGTACTTCTTTCAAGAAGTAGAGAAATAGGAAAATTACCAGGGTTCCATATTGGAATGTACACTTCTTTTTCTTAATGTCTCTTAGGTTCTCCATTGATTATTTTCGGAGAAACTCATAAAGGTTATAGTTAGAATTGCTCTCAATCATATCAAGAGCCATATGAACTACAATAGGAGGGACAAATCTTACACTGTTTGACCGATAAATTTTCTGGCCAATAAGTACGGCTACAAATCTAACCGCCAAGTTTGTAATAGAGTTCATTGTAATTTCCTTTTGTTCAAGAGTGGCACCTGTTTTCTCCACTATATCCTTTGTATTGACTGTCTTTTGATCAAGAATAGGTCTGGTGGACCACAAACCAGTTACATCCTTAATTACTTCCTTTTTTTATTGAGTGAGTGCAATCAATCCATATGGATTGTTCATGAATTCTACTTAGTACTATTATGATATTCTTCTGATTTTCAAAATTTGAAAATTTCTACCAGACATCTAATGTCTTGTCACTTAGGGTTTTATACTCAGGTTTTAGGGTTTCTTCATTTTCTCCCAATTCATTTTTCTAGAGAATAGATAACCTACCAAGAAACACCTCTTAAATTTTCCCATGAATATATGTTATAATATCCTTAGTAGCTAAAATCCCAATAGGAGTGCCAAAGAATGCACCCATGGGATCAACCGACAACACTTTAGTAGAATGCCTTTTAAGTATTGGTTGCAGTCTTTTTGAGTTGTCTACTACTTTTGGTAATTCCATTATATTTAAATTTCTTTCAAAAAAAAATTTTAGAAGACAAAAGAATGTGCAAATCAAAAATACCTCTTAAATAACCATGGTCTTGATGTCCAACTTCTGGAAGATGCTTCAAGCCTTTCTACACCTCTTTTTCCTTCGTTTATTCTTCAAATTCCTTTGAATAAATGAATTTTCCTTCACACTAACATATTTAACTCTCCAATTTTATCTAACCCTTGCAATAAATGCTTCAAACCAAAAATTCTAAGTTCCTAAAATTGTGTGCATAGACATCTTTTCATGGTTCGCAAATTGCCGCATTCCAATTTCTTCCGCAAGCTACTTCTATAGCTTTAAAAATTCCTCTTCCATGATATATTTTTGTGCCATATCTTGACACCTCATATTTCTAGTGGGCTATTAGAAATTTTTTTTGTTACTCCTCCTAAGCTCATGCTTAGGTTTAATTTCCAGGTGAATTATCTATACCAAAGGGAGGCACAAATGCATTTGAAGTTCTTGATTCATCTTTGTTCTTGATTCATCTTTGTTCTTAGATTCCTCTTTCTTTCTCCATATCTTATTCATTTCTTTCTTAATTTCAATAGGATCAACTTTCTTCATAGGTTCATTCCTCTATTCTAGATTAGTATGCCTTCCATTCATGCTTCTGCATAATCTTGAAATGTGTCTAGGCTTGTTGCAAAAATAACATACAACATTTTTTTGACCAAATTGACTTCTATTCATTCTTGATCTGAACTAGTTAGCCTTATGTCCAAATACATTGTAGGTGTAACAATAGCCATTGAAAGATCGAAGCATTCTACCAGTATCGAATCTATTCATCATCTAACTTCTGCACTCAGTAGCTCTATGTCCAAATTTCTTGTATGCAAAACATTGTCTAGAAAAGGATCCAACATTTTGATTATTTCTACTTCTACATTCTATTGCCTTATGTCCAAATTTATTGGATGAAAAAAAAATACCATTGAAAGATGGGTACCTATAAGCATTTAGTTTTCTGATAGGAGGTCCTCCAGCATTGCTTCTTTCATTTATGAATTGTCTTCCATTGCCTTGAGTCCTTTCTTAATTGTTGCCTTGTTAGGTGTCTAATTTTCCTTTAAACTTTGTCCTTCTTCAAGTCCCAAACCACCTTTATCCTTAGAAGGTTTATGGATCACAATTGGTTCATCAAGCATTGTATTACTTATTTTGAATTTTTCCTCATGAGCTCTTGCTTTCTCTAAATCTGATCTTAGGGTTACCACTTCTTGTTCAAGCTTTGTACATTCATCAGTCTTGCTTTGTATCTTAGCATTCATACAATCCTCAATTCTTTTCTTTTCTTCCACTTCCACTTTTAGTTTGGTTATATCTTGATTTGTCTTCTTCAACTATTCGTTGACTTCTCTGTCTTTCTCTAAACTTCTTAATTTGTTCTCTCAACCTTTTGATGCATTCATTTTCTTCTCGTAGGCTTTCCTTTAGACTTTTTTTCATTTTCAACTCTATCAATGTCTTCAAGAGTAGCTCTTTAAGTTCTTATTTGTCAAACATGTAGTCATCTTCTTCATACTCAATTACAAAAATTTCTTCTGGGGGAATATGTTACTTCTTGTTAGCCATGTGTTCAAACTCCAAGATCTTCCTCAAGTTGTTAAGCTTTTCAAAAGGAACTAGGCTTTGATACCAATTATTGAACACCTTGAATACTGAGAGGGGGGTGAATTAGTATTCTATTAAACCATTTATTCATAATCCAACCAATAATCAAAACATATTTAACTGTAGCTATGAATGAAAACATGAAAGAGATCACAACACCACATAACACGTGAACACCATGATTTTTACGTAGAAAACCCAAAAAGGTAAAAACCATGATGAGGATTAGCTCACAATATATTATATCTGGATATAGTATATTGCATGGGCTCACTACTAGGATGTATTGTCCTTGTAAGGCTCACAACCATAATTAGATACAAAACAAAGATGGCTACACAACCAAAGTGTGAACTGATGTAAGATGCACCTTCCTTGTGCTAAATTCAATTCCAATGAAGCTCTGAATATAATATACTACTCTTCTTAACAGTCGCTCAACAATTATGCTCTTGTTTTGGTCTCACACCTCTAAATTCACATGTTCACACAATATGAGACCTTTCGCACCATATGTATCACTTATCCATTCTCATTCATCATCAAAAACTCAAAAAATTTCTTGCATATAAATACCCAATTACATTCGCATGTACACCAATTAGGTCGGCCTAATTAGATGTGACCAAAAACAATTTAAAAATATCTTATCGGATTCACACATGATTCAAAAACTTCTTTGCATTCAAACCAAACATGCAACACTTGAATTCAAGTTGGCGGGCTCTAAAATAGATCCCCTTAACATCCACAGTACATATTTAATCTTTACCACACATATCATGTATTAGGTAAGCCAGGAATTGGACCTGATCACAAAACTTTCAATCATACACACACTTCTCCATACATGTGACTTTAAGACTCGATCTTCCTTCAAATTCACACTTAGTTGACATCAATTATTCAAACTTTAGAACCACAGCATAAAAAAAATCTTCTTAGAGAAATGTAAAATCTCCCCAACTAATATACTAAACAAAGAAATAATTGTGATACACAGAGCTAAGCTATATCATACATAACTTCCAACATATTTCACAAAACATCACATAATCTTTATTTTACTTGAATCTGATAGACTTCAAACCATGGTTAAAAACATAGAGCTAGATCACTTAGTGTGGTGGAGTGCGGACCCAAAAACTGATGCACTAAACCACAAAATAGTCAGTAGAAGCATTTAGTTAATATCTTGTACAACCATATTTGTTGAACCAACTAATATTGTACACATATCTTTAGTAACACTTCCAAATCATACTAGGCTGATCATAACAATGTTGACATCAATGACAACACTAGATCAAGTAGTATTATGCAGCTCATGCTCATGTTACCAACCTACATCATCAATGATAGACTTTCCAAAACTTCCAACATTCTCCTTCCAACAATCTCCTTCTGACAATGTGATCAATGATGTGCAATGTGCAATACGTACAATGCAATGAAATATAAAAATGACTAATGAGACCTTGCTTATATATGCAAGGTAGAGAGATAGGACAAATTGGGATGATGAAAAGTGTCTTAATCCTATGTCATGTGACAACTATGGGATAATATAATATCACATGAAAACTAAGACTTCTAAAAAGATTCATAGCTCACTAAGTAAACTTAACATGTGAATAGAACAGACTGGGTGAACTAGTTAGGTAAAACACCCTATTCAGACCAACAACTATAAATATATCTATTTTCAGTGACCTCACTTTTTTCCATAACTATTTATCTAATGTAGAGGAGATTGAGCTGGTGTTTGATGAGTGACCCCAAAGGCATGGCTCCTTAAGTTTTTTTCAAAAGATAGTCAACCTTATATTTTGGTGTTGATGACCTATTTTTAGTAAAATTAAAAATGAAAATATAATAATTATTTAATTATTTATTATATTTTTGATAACCTCATTTATAAATCTACAAAAAGGAATTTCAATTTTTTTAATGCTATTTATGTAAGAGTTGTGAGAACATCAATTTTGGTAGATAATTTATTTTTTATAAATTGGCAACAAATTGATGTTACACATGTATCTAGTGAAAATTTCTAGTTATAAAAGTTATGACCTAGATCTAAATTAGCTAGATTTAATCCAACTAGAACATGTTTTTGACCAAAGATAGAAATGCTTCAATATATTTTTATTGAAAACTTGGCCTAAAGTGGGACATGGCTTTTAATTTTCACATATTAGAAAAAACCTCTAGAAGGAAATGGAGAAGTGAAGAGGTAGGAGCCAACATGACATCAACATCTTGAAGAAGAAGAATGCATGTTGTTGAATAAGTGATGAATGACTTGTTAAAATGTTGGCCTACTAAATCATAATAAGGAAAAAATTAGTTATGATGCTAATCAAAAGGCGGTAGGACCCATGCAAACTAAATGTTTATGGGTAAGGGTAATATTTGTAGCTAATGAGCATTATGTAGAAATATCTCTAAAGAGGCTAAGGACACAGCCAAATTTCAGAAACAAGGGGTAGCAAATCAAATCAAGGCAACATAAGCTAAGATAAATCCTATATAGGCATCATGTCATTCATAACTAAATCATGGGGTCATACAAATAATAGGGAATGGTCTAGGACTTGGACAAGACCTGAACATTATGGAGCTATGTGTGATCCAAAGTTCAAATAAATCTACTATAAATGACTTGAGGAATCAATCTATGTTAGTGTTGGTTACTCAAAGGGATTGTTTAAAAAAATATATAATGCCTACCTATCACTAAACATATCCTCAATAGAATATCAACCTCTTATGGAGGTAAAAAATGTATGTCACTAGTGATAAGATTATAATCATGAATCATAATAGTTATCACTATGATAAACATCATAGATAGGTAATCTCAAACTAATAGGAAACTCTCTATGCATGGGAGAATGTGCATGCATCAAATCATCATATATGAAAGGATACATGGCATATAAAATGAATCAATATCTAGATGTAATATCATCATGATATGTAAAATAAATACCCTCATGAAATGCAATAATTTCATGAAAATGTGAAGGAGGTGAAATTATATCATCTATGTCCATGTTGCAAGGTCTATCACAAGGCATATCCATACTTGGTGTGTACTCATTACTAATACTATACATATGATCATCATAAGGCTTATGGACAAATGGAATAAGTGTAGCCAATAAACATGGATGAGTACTAATCAGCACTATGAATGAAGGAATAAATGATACATGAGAGTACACAATCTCCATAGGAAGCATATCCTTATGCTTGGTATAATGTGTTAAAAAAACCAATTGATGGAAGGAGGATGAGTAAATAAATATAACAACCTATAAAAATCTAAAGTATGTGTATGGAGATTAGTCACAAAAAAACCTAATAGGTCTCATAATAAAATGAAAATATAAGGTGAGAGACTAGGATGAAAGATATATCACTATATATGCCAAAACCTTAATAAAAAAATATAAGCAAATGAGGATCAAACCCTAGGTTAGACTAAGATCATGTAAAAAATTATAATAGTATTAGATATAAAAATATCGATTAGAAACCCTAAAATAAGGTTGGGAAGTATGATTGGACAAATAGCCAAAAATGTAAAGGAAAATTAAAAATTTCTCGAGGGTTGGTCTACACCAATCCAATTGAATGCGAAAACATAAATAAATACTTAGCCTAAACAAACATTAATAGTTGTTGGAGTAGATTAAATTAGATAAGTAGACATGTCAATATAATTATAGTAGCAAATGAGGGGATATGAAAACTTAGCTATATGATTGAAGAATGAATATAATCAATAAAGATGCTAAATGTCATAATTTTCTATCTCAAAAAGTACAACCTTTCTATTTGGTAAACACCTTTGGTTTTGTGTCTAATATATACTCTATCAAAGGATATAATTGCATATGGGTATGAAATAATAATGATTCTATATTCTCATGATAAATAAATAAAAATTAATTTTCATCAAAAGGCTAAACTCCAAAAGGATACTATAAAGGATATAAAATAACTCTTGAAGTAGAAGAACTATGTCCCTAGTTAAGATCTATAGAACAAACGTATTAGATAAAGAAAACCTACAATAGAATGATGGCACAAACATAAAATTTGCATCAAAAATATACTATAATGAAATAAACTTGCATCAAAAAAGTCAAAAAGAAAGAAATAGTACATGAACAAGATATGCACAATGGAAGAAGGCACATAGAAAAAAAATAAAGAAAATATTTAGGTCAACCTAAAAAATGCCTAGATGTGAAAGTTGTTTCAATATTTTATATCATCCCCAAAATATAACAAAAATAAAAGACATGATCAATAGAGAAATTGTTATACAACGAGAAGAAGGTAATGAGTTCATTTATTACTTTATAGAGAGACTAAACTAATATATATGAAGATAAATTATATCAATCAATACAAAATAGAACACGTGACTTAGGATCTAGCTTATTTTATTGCTAGGGATCAGAAGTAGAGAGTGAAGAGAAAGGAAAGTTTTTAATCCGAATGACATGACTCAAGGTCTAGCTTAATATGTTGTAGGAGTCACGAGAATAGCTAGTGAAACAAATCATGACCATTGATTAGAATAATCCAATGAAGGTACAATTAATTTTCTTAATATGTTTATTTTCCTTCTAATTTCTTCCACTACCAATTAGACACATGACAACCAAGGAAGTCAGAACAATTTTGGGAAAGGGAAGTCGAAAAATTATCTAGACCTAGTGCTTTGTCTCCCTTCATGGAAAAAACCATTGCTCTTGTTTCCCCTTCACTAAAA
Source organism: Sequoia sempervirens (assembly GCA_007258455.2). Taxonomy (NCBI): domain Eukaryota; kingdom Viridiplantae; phylum Streptophyta; class Pinopsida; order Cupressales; family Cupressaceae; genus Sequoia; species Sequoia sempervirens. The sequence continues at coordinate 847,347,322 of VDFB02281492.1, read as the reverse complement.
GGGGCCATTAAGGAATAATTCTATTTTTCTATAGCTAAAGAAGGGATGTGGGAAAGAAGGCTATAAACATTGATGGATAGCATATCATCCTCAGCTCAAGCAAGTGCTCAAATTTGTTTAGCCTCAATATTAATATTTTTAGCATCGTCAAGGACTTTACTATTTTGAAATTTTGATCATAGAGATCATATTAAAAGATCCTCTCATTTTAATAGAATTGTGAAAAAACTTAGTATTTATATCCCCTTCATTTGGTCATAATTCTTTTGATTTTTGTCTCCAATAAATTTTTTCCCTTATATTTTCTCTAACTCAATATAAATTTCCTTTTCAAACAATATTCTTGATTTATGTTGACATTCATTACTATTTCACTCAATAAATACCAAAAATATAAGGGAAGAAATTTAATGGAGACAAAAATCAAAGGAATTATGGCCATCTACATACCCAATCTTATAAATTGATTATTGATAACGACAAAAAAATAATTTGCATGTCAACCATAACATCTATGCAGTTTATAAACTACCTCGCCATAAGGACAGTATTAGTAGCTTTTGACAGCAATGAATCCATTCCCTAGATTAATTATGTGAGTGATATTCAATTATTGTTTGAATAAATGATGAGCATTGCATTTGACTCTCAGCAATGAAAAGTATCTAGATTAATTATGTGAGTGGTATTTCAATTATTGCTTGAATAAATGATGAATATCACATTTTAATCTCAACAAGAAACATTATGTAAATTAGTCATATGAGGGATACTATAATTATTAGTTGAATAAATGATGAATATTACATTTTACTCTCAACAATGAACATATTCTGAATTAGTTATATAAATGATACTTCAATTATTGCTTGAATAAATGATGAATATTACATTCTTTGAAATATTCTCCAATATTGTGGGTAAATCTTTTTTCCATAGCTAGAGATGTGTTATCACTCCATTGTATCTTTCTTTGTTTTAAATGGGAGCATTGTACAGACAACTGGCTAGTTAAGACGGTCTGTACTATAATATACAAAGTCTTTGACATACCAGACAAGATGGGCCTTTGGACATTGAGCTACCCATTGATTTTCACCAACCGGTAACTTGTGTCGAATCCATTGAAGATATTTGTTTGAATAATCATTATTTTAAGACTTGTGTTGTAGTCTAATTTTGTCATGAGTGAGACCAATAAAAAAAGTGTTGCAGTCGAAGTTCATTGTATGACATAGTCACCCATTAATGATAATTTTGATATCATCACATCATGTCTGGGCACTGAATTTTAGGGTTGAAGTCGATAAGGTAGTCCTCTCCTTTGGGATGGTGACCATCAATTTCATGCTGGAAAATACTTTACAAATGGTCGGTGATGATTATAAGTGTGTCTTTCATGGTGGTCACATCACCCATTTTGACAAGTTTTCCTAACATTACCTCCACTTCACAATCCCAAGGTTTATATTCATCTGACAAAATGAAAACATGGTGAAGAATCTACAATGAACAAAGCAAAAACAAAAAAATCATACGAAATGTATTTTGTATGTAATAGAGACATTTTTGGGTTGCACCTTGTGAGTTTTTAGGTCAAGAAACTGCAGTCAGGAAGTCTTATCTTTGCTAGATAATTGTATTTCTTATATTTCAAGCCAAGATGTCTTTTCTCTGTCATAATCAAACTTTTCAACGTCGGTAGGTAGCTGTCAATAAAGTACTTGTGTAACATCATCTTTTGGAGAAATGACAATGCATCCATAGTTCTGATGGTGGCAATTAACAACTCTGAAAGAGAGGGAACATGTCATTTATTTCAATATATTTGTATGGGTAAAGTTTCAACACTTGCTCAAAAGCCCATAAGTTTTAAAGGAGCAAACGATGGTCTAGTTATTACTTTTGAGGATTTGGAAGACAATAGCATTATGAGGTTCCTCTGAAAAATGGCAGCAATCTACAACTTTAGCAATATGCCTTACCATTATTTTGTAGGCCTCCTCAACTACAACAAAAGGTAGTAATAAGAAGTATGAAATTTGGGATTGAATAGTGGAAGGAACTTCATAATGGTAGTAATTTACAATTTTAGCAATGTGCTTGTATTATGTCTTATCAATATTTTATTAATATACTTGTATTATGTCTTATCAGTATTTTATAGACCTTTTCAAGTACAATAAAAGATAGTACTAAGTAGTTGGAAATTTGGAGTTGAATAGTAGAGATAAGGAATCTCATAATGGTAGCAATTTATAAATTTAGCAATATGCTTGTATTATGTCTTATCAATATTTTGTAGACCTCTTCAACCACAATAAAAG
>VDFB02281492.1:847327010-847344895 GCA_007258455.2 Sequoia sempervirens | reverse complement strand
CTATGGATGCATTGTCATTTCTCCAAAAGATGATGTTACACAAGTACTTTATTGACAGCTACCTACCGACGTTGAAAAGTTTGATTATGACAGAGAAAAGACATCTTGGCTTGAAATATAAGAAATACAATTATCTAGCAAAGATAAGACTTCCTGACTGCAGTTTCTTGACCTAAAAACTCACAAGGTGCAACCCAAAAATGTCTCTATTACATACAAAATACATTTCGTATGATTTTTTTGTTTTTGCTTTGTTCATTGTAGATTCTTCACCATGTTTTCATTTTGTCAGATGAATATAAACCTTGGGATTGTGAGGTGTAGGTAATGTTAGGAAAACTTGTCAAAATGGGTGATGTGACCACCATGAAAGACACACTTATAATCATCACCGACCATTTGTAAAGTATTTTCCAGCATGAAATTGATGGTCACCATCCCAAAGGAGAGGACTACCTTATCGACTTCAACCCTAAAATTCAGTGCCCAGACATGATGTGATGATATCAAAATTATCATTAATGGGTGACTATGTCATACAATGAACTTCGACTGCAACACTTTTTTTATTGGTCTCACTCATGACAAAATTAGACTACAACACAAGTCTTAAAATAATGATTATTCAAACAAATATCTTCAATGGATTCGACACAAGTTACCGGTTGGTGAAAATCAATGGGTAGCTCAATGTCCAAAGGCCCATCTTGTCTGGTATGTCAAAGACTTTGTATATTATAGTACAGACCGTCTTAACTAGCCAGTTGTCTGTACAATGCTCCCATTTAAAACAAAGAAAGATACAATGGAGTGATAACACATCTCTAGCTATGGAAAAAAGATTTACCCACAATATTGGAGAATATTTCAAAGAATGTAATATTCATCATTTATTCAAGCAATAATTGAAGTATCATTTATATAACTAATTCAGAATATGTTCATTGTTGAGAGTAAAATGTAATATTCATCATTTATTCAACTAATAATTATAGTATCCCTCATATGACTAATTTACATAATGTTTCTTGTTGAGATTAAAATGTGATATTCATCATTTATTCAAGCAATAATTGAAATACCACTCACATAATTAATCTAGATACTTTTCATTGCTGAGAGTCAAATGCAATGCTCATCATTTATTCAAACAATAATTGAATATCACTCACATAATTAATCTAGGGAATGGATTCATTGCTGTCAAAAGCTACTAATACTGTCCTTATGGCGAGGTAGTTTATAAACTGCATAGATGTTATGGTTGACATGCAAATTATTTTTTTGTCGTTATCAATAATCAATTTATAAGATTGGGTATGTAGATGGCCATAATTCCTTTGATTTTTGTCTCCATTAAATTTCTTCCCTTATATTTTTGGTATTTATTGAGTGAAATAGTAATGAATGTCAACATAAATCAAGAATATTGTTTGAAAAGGAAATTTATATTGAGTTAGAGAAAATATAAGGGAAAAAATTTATTGGAGACAAAAATCAAAAGAATTATGACCAAATGAAGGGGATATAAATACTAAGTTTTTTCACAATTCTATTAAAATGAGAGGATCTTTTAATATGATCTCTATGATCAAAATTTCAAAATAGTAAAGTCCTTGACGATGCTAAAAATATTAATATTGAGGCTAAACAAATTTGAGCACTTGCTTGAGCTGAGGATGATATGCTATCCATCAATGTTTATAGCCTTCTTTCCCACATCCCTTCTCTAGCTATAGAAAAATAGAATTATTCCTTAATGGCCCCTTTTAGTGAAGGGGAAATAAGAGCAATGGTTTTTTCCATGAAGGGAGACAAAGCACTAGGTCTAGATAATTTTTCGACTTCCCTTTCCCAAAATTGTTCTGACTTCCTTGGTTGTCATGTGTCTAATTGGTAGTGGAAGAAATTAGAAGGAAAATAAACATATTAAGAAAATTAATTGTACCTTCATTGGATTATTCTAATCAATGGTCATGATTTGTTTCACTAGCTATTGTCGTGATTCCTACAACATATTAAGCTAGACCTTGAGTCATGTCATTCGGATTAAAAACTTTCCTTTCTCTTCACTCTCTACTTCTGATCACTAGCAATAAAATAAGCTAGATCCTAAGTCATGTGTTCTATTTTGTATTGATTGATATCATTTATCTTCATATATATTAGTTTAGTCTCTCTATAAAGTAATAAATGAACTCATTACCTTCTTCTCGTTGTATAACAATTTCTCTATTTATCATGTCTTTTATTTTTGTTATATTTTGGGGACGATGTAAAATATTGAAACAACTTTCACATCTAGGTCTTTTTTAGGTTGACCTAAATATTTTCTTTATTTTTTTTCTATGTGCCTTCTTCCATTGTGCATATCTTGTTCATGTACTATTTCTTTCTTTTTGACTTTTTTGATGCAAGTTTATTTCCTTATAGTATATTTTTGATGCAAATTTTATGTTTGTGCTATCATTCTATTGTAGGTTTTCTTTATCTAATATGTTTGTTCTTTAGATCTTAACTAGGGGCATAGTTCCTCTACTTCAAGAGTTATTTTATATCCTTTATAGTATCCTTTTGGAGTTTAGCCTTTTGATGAAAATTATTTTTTATTTATTTTTCATGAGAATATAAAATCATTATTATTTCATACCCATATGCAATTATATCCTTTGATAGAGTATTAGACACAAAACCAAAGGTGTTTACCAAATAGAAAGGTTGTACTTTTTGAGATAGAAAATTATGACATATAGCATCTTTATTGATTATATTCATTCTTCAATCATACAACTAAGTTTTCATATCCCCTCATTTGCTACTATAATTATATTGACATGTCTACTTATCTAATTTAATCTACTCCTTCAACTATTAATGTTAGTTTAGGCTAAGTATTTATTTATGTTTTCACATTCAATTGGATTGGTGTAGACCAACCCTAGAGAAATTTTTAATTTTCCTTTACATTTTTGGCTATTTTTCCAATCATACTTCCCAACCTTATTTTGGGGTTTCTAATCGATATTTTTATATCTAATACTATTATAATTTTTTACACGATCTTAGTCTAACCTAGGGTTTGATCCTCATTTGCTTATATTTTTTTATTAAGGTTTTGGTATATATAGTGATATATCTTTCATCCTAGTCTCTCACCTTATATTTTCATTTTATTATGACACCTATTAGGTTTTTTTTGTGACTAATCTCCATACACCCACTTTAGATTTTTATAGGTTGTTATATTTAATTAATCATCCTCCTTCCATCAATTGGTTTTTTTGACACATTATACCAAGCATAAGGATATGCTTCCTATGGAGATTGTGTACTCTCATGTATCTTTTATTCCTTCATTCATAGTGTTGATTACTACTCATCCATGTTTATTGGCTACACTTATTCCATTTGTCCATAAGCCTTATGATGATCATATGTATAGTATTAGTAATGAGTACACACCAAGTATGGATATACCTTGTTATAGACCTTGCAACATGGACATAGATGATATAGTTTCACCTCCTTCACGTTTTCATGAAATTATTGCATTTCATGAGGGTATTTATTTTACATATCATGATGATATTACATCTAGATATTGATTCATTTTATATGACATGTATCCTTTCATATATGATGATTTGATGCATGCACCTTCTCCCATGCATAGAGAGTTTCCTATTAGTTTGAGATTACCTATCTATGATGTTTATCATAGTGATAACTATTATGATTCATGATTATAATCTTATCACTAGTGACATACATCTTTTACCTCCATAAGAGGTTGATATTCTATTGAGGATATGTTTAGTGATAGGCAGGCATTATAGATTTTTTAAAACAATCCCTTTGAGTAACCAACACTGACATAGATTGATTCCTCAAGTCATTTATAGTAGATTTATTTGAACTTTGGATCACACATAACTCCATAATGTTCAGGTCTTGTCCAAGTCCTACACCATTCCCTATTATTTGTATGACCCCGTGATTTAGTTATGAATGACATGATGCCTATATAGGATTTATCTTAGCTTATGTTGCCTTGATTTGATTTGCAACCCCTTGTTTCTAAAATTTGGCTATGTCCTTAGCCTCTTTAGAGATATTTGTACATAATGCTCATTAGCTACAAATATTACCCTTACCCATAAACATTTAGTTTGCATGGGTCCTACCTCCTTTTGATTAGCATCATAACTAATTTTTTCCTTATTATGATTTATTAGGCCAACATTTTAACAAGTCATTCATCACTTATCCAACAACATGTATTCTTCTTCTTCAAGATGTTGATGTCATGTTGGCTCCTACCTCTTCACTTCTCCATTTCCTTCTAGAGGTTTTTTCTAATATGTGAAAATTAAAAGCCATGTCCCACTTTAGGCCAAGTTTTCAACAAAACTATATTGAAGCATTTCTATCTTTGGTCAAAAACATGTTCTAGTTGGATTAAATCTAGCTAATTTAGATCTAGGTTATAACTTTTATAACTAGAAGTGTTCACTAGATACATGTGTAACATCAATTTGTTGCCAATTTGTAAAAAATAAATTATCTACCAAAATTGATGTTCTCACAACTCTTACATAAATAACATTAAAAAAATTGAAATTCCTTTTTGTAGATTTATAAATGAGGTTATCAAAAATATAAAAAAAATTAAATAATGATTATATTTTCATTTTAAATTTTACTAAAAATAGGTCATCAACACCAAAATATAAGGTTGACTATCATTTGAAAAAACCATAAGGGGCCATGCCTTTGGGGTCACTCATCAAACACCAACTCGATCTCCTCTACATTAGATAAATAGTTAAGGAAAAAAGTGAGGCCACTGAAAAATAGATATATTTTTAGTTGTTGGTCTGAATAGGGTGTTTTACCTAACTAGTTCACCTAGTATGTTCTATTCACATGTTAAGTTTACTTAGTGAGCTATGAATCTTTTTAGAAGTCTTAGTTTTCATGTGATATTATATTATCCAATAGTTGTCACATGACATAGAATTAAGACACTTTTCATCATCCCAATTTGTCCTATCTCTCTACCTTGCATATATAAGCAAGGTCTCATTAGTCATTTTTATATTTCATTGCATTGTAGGTAAATTGCACATTGCACATCATTGATCACATTGTCAGAAGAAGGAGATTGTTGGAAGGAGAGTGTTGGAAGTTTTGGAAATTCTATCATTGATGATGTAGGCTGGTAACATGAGCATGAGCTACGTAATACTACTTGATCTAGTGTTGTCATTGATGTCAACATTGTTATGATCAGCCTAGTATGATTTGGAAGTGTTACTAAAGATATGTGTACAATATTAGTTGGTTCAGCAAATATGGTTGTACAAGATATTAACTAAATGCTTCTACTGACTATTTTGTGGTTCAATGCATCAATTTTTGGGTCCACACTCCACCACACTAAGTGATCTAGCTCTATGTTTTTAACCATGGTTTGAAGTATATCAATTTGGGAGATTTTGCATTTCTCTAAGAAGAATGTTTTTATGATGTGGTTCTAAAGTTAGAATTATTGATGTCAACTAAGTGTGAATTTGAAGGAAGATCGAGTCTTAAAGTCACATGTATGGAGAAGTGTGTGTATGATTGAAAGTTTTGTGATTAGGTCCAATTCCTGGCTTACCTAATAAATGATATGTGTGGTAAAGATTAAATATGAACTGTGGATGTTAAGGGGATCTATTTTAGAGCCTGCCAACCTAAATTCAAGTGTTGCATGTTTGGTTTGAGCGCAAAGAAGTTTTTGAATCATGTGTGAAGCCGATAAGATATTTTAAATTGTTTTGGTCATCCATTTAGGCGGCATAATTGGTGTCCATCACGGATGTAATTGGGTATTTATATGCAAGAAAATTTTGAGTTTTGATGATGAATGAGAATGGATAAGTGATACATCAGGTGCGGAAGGTCTCATATTGTGTGAACATGTGAATTTAGAGGTGTGAGACCAAAACAAGAGCAGAATTTTTGAGCGATTGCTAAGCAAAGTAGTATATTGTATTCAGAGCTTCATTGGAATTGAATTTAGCACAAGGAAGGTGCATCTTACTGCATCTTACATCAATTCACACTTTGGTTGTGTAGCCATCTTTGTTTTGTATCTAATTATGGTTGTGAGCCTTATAAGGACAATACATCCTGGTAGTGATGTACGTATAATGCTGTCAAATATAATATATTGTGAGCTAATCCTCATCATGGTTTTTACCTTTTTTGGGTTTTCCGTAAAGAATCATGAAGTGTTCATGTGTTATGTGGTGTTGTGATCTCTTTCATGTTTCATTCTAACTACAATTAAATATGTTTTGATTATTGGATTTGGATTATGAATAAATGGTTTTAATAGAATACTAATTCACCCCCCCTCTCGATGATGAGTGTTCAACGAATTGGTATCAAAGCCTAGTTCAGCGCACAGAAACTAACAACGAGGAAGATCCGGAGTTTGAACCGCCAGCTAACAAAGTCACCATGTTCAATTATACAATTGGAAATTATAAGAAGAAGATAGTATGTTTGACAAACAAACCTTCGAAGGTGTCGGTTAATAAAATCGAAGAAACCGAGCGTCATCATCAGGTTAAGTTAAAGAAAACATAAATAAACGGTCGTCATCCGTCTCGGTAAAGTCGGCGTAAGGATTGTATGAATGCTAAGATACAAAGCAAGACTGATGAATGTACAAAGCTTAAACAAGAAGTGGTAACCCTAAGATCAAATCTAGAGAAAGCAAGAGCTCATGAGGACAAATTCAAAACAAGTACTACAATGCTTGATGAACTGGTTGTGATTCAGAAACCTTCTAAGGATAAAGGTGGTTTAGGAATTGAAGAAGGATATAGTTTAAAGGAAAATTAGGCACCTAACAAGGCAACAATTAAGAAAGGACTCAAGGAAATGGAAGACAATTCATAAATGAAAGAAGCAATCTTGGAGGACCTCCTATCAGACAACTAAATGCTTAAAGGTACCCATCTTTCAATGGTATTTTTTTTCATCCAATAAATTTGGACATAAGGCAATAGAATGTAGAAGTAGAAAGAATCAAAATGTTGGATCCTTTTCTGGACAATGTTTTGCATACAAGAAATTTGGACATAGAGCTACTGAGTGTAGAAGTTAGATGATGAATAGATTCGATACTGGTAGAATCCTTCAATATTTCAATGGCTACTATTACACCTACAATGTATTTGGACATAAGGCTAACTAGTTCAGATCAAGAATGAATAGAAGTCAATTTGGTCAAAAATATCTTGTATGTTATTTTTGCAACAAGCCTAGACATATTTTAAGATTATAAAGAAGCATGAATGGAAGGAATACTAATCTAGAATAGAGGAAAGAACATGTGAAGAAAGTTTATCCTATTGAAATTAAGAAAGAAATTAATAAGATATGGAGAAAGAAAGAGGAATCTAAGAATAAAGATGAATCAAGAACTTCAAATGCATTTGTGCCTCCCTTTGGTACAAATAATTCACCTGGAAATTAAACCTAAGCATGAGCTTAGGGGGAGCAACAACAAAAAATTCTAATAGCCCACTGGAAATATGAGGTGTCAAGATATGTCACGAAAATATATCATGGAAGAGGAATTTTTGAAGCTATAGAAGAAGGTTGCGGAAGAAATTGGAATGCGACAATTTGCAGACTATGAAAAGATGTCTATGCACACAATTTTAGGAACATAGAATTTTTGGTTTGAAGCATTTATTGCAAGGGTTAGATAAAATTGGAGAGTTAAATATGTTTGTGTGAAGGAAAATTCATTTATTCAAAGGCATCTGAAGAATAAACGAAGGAAAAAGAGGTGTAGAAAGGCTTGAAGCGTCTTCCAGAAGATGAACATCAAGACCCTGGTTCTTTAAGAGGTATTTTTGATTCTGCACATTCTTTTGTCTTCTAAAACAATTTTTTGAAAGAAATTCAAATATAATGAAATTACCAAAAGTAGTAGACAACTCAAAAAGATTGTAACCAGTACTTAAAAGGAATTCTACTAAAGTGTTGTCGGTTGATCCCATGGGTGCATTCTCTGGCACTCTCATTGAGATTTTAGCTACTAAGGATATTATAACATATATTCATGGGAAAATTGAAGAGGTGTTTCTTGGTAGGTTATTTATTCTCTAGAAAAATGAATTGGGAGAAAATGAAGAAACCCTAAAACCTGAGTATAAAACCCTAAGTGACAAGAGATTAGATGTTTGGTAGAAATTTTCAAAATTTGAAAATCAAGAGAAGTATATCAGAATAGTACTAAGTAGAATTCATGAACAATCCATATGGATTGATTGCAATCACTCAATAAAAAAGGAAGTAATTAAGGATGTAACTGGTTTGTGGTCCACCAGACCTATTCTTGATCAGAAGACAGTCAATACAAAGGATATAGTGGAGAAAACAGGTGTCGCTCTTGAACAAAAGGAAATTACAATGAACTCTATTACAAACTTGGCGGTTAGATTTGTAGCCGTACTTATTGGCCAAAATATTTGTCAGTCAAACAGTGTAAGATTTTCCCCTCCTATTGTAGTTCATATGGATCTTGATATGATTGAGAGCAATTCTAACTATGACCTTTATGAGTTTCTTCGACAATAATTAATGGAGAACCTAAGAGACATTAAAAAAAAGAAGTGTACATTCCAATATGGAACCCTGGTAATTTTCCTATTGCTCTACTTCTTGAAAGAAGTACCAATGGTTGGACAAGTAAATTGGACAAATGCAGAACCAGTTGTAGAACAAATAGAAAAGTACATAAGAAACCTTGGAAGTATGTATACTCAAGAAGATTCCCTTACATCATTTTTTCGAGTACTTCAGATCAGGATGAATAAGAGAATGAGGATTTCTAGAGAAGTGGTGAGAAGATATTCAAAAGATATTAACTTTCTTCTCTCCACAAACTTTTTCTTTATTGAAGTTAGTAAACCTAGAACCATCTAGATCTTAGAATTGGATTATGAAGTATTAGAGGCTGAAATAGTTAGCTATGTAGAGGCCCTTTTGAGCAGTCCTAAAGTTACTGGAAGAGCAGAGGTAAGTGCAAAGGCTTTTGGTAGCTCTAAGAGAACAAGTAAAAAGAGAAAAGCCAGAGAAAATCCTCTGGTTGTTGATATTAAAAGAGTCCATCAACATGAGATCAGTGTTAGGTCTACAGATGTACAAAGTATTGATGAAGCCATAAGCGCCCTACAAGAGGTAATCCTTGGTACAAGTGTTGATGTTTCATTATCTACTATAGAAAATCTCAATCTCTTAATCAAATCCCTTAAATAATATGTCTCCGGATTGAAAAGTCAAATTGAAGCTGAAACTGAGACATGGCTTGTAAGAAAGAATCTGGTGAATATCTCAAGAAAATATATAAAAGCACCTCAAAAGGTTACAAAATTCTTGAGAGAAGTGTAAGAGTATGCAAAGGAAGCAAGGAACATACTATCATACTACATGAAATGGCCAAACATCACTTGAAGTATAAAGGATGACATGACTACAATTGAGACTCAGATAAACATTGTTGCATATTCTTATGATCCAATGAAAGACAAGGATGATCAAACTTGGACCTCTATAATGGAGCTTCATGAAAAATTATTTACCCTACAAAGAGATGAAATGGTTAGGCAACTTATAAAGTTAAGGGACTTGGTAAAGGAAAAGTATATACTGGTCTCAAGTGCTCTTGGCAGTACTAATAAGCTCTCATAGATAAATCTTGATCCCAGTACTCTAGAAGAAGGAGAAGAAACTCTATTGGAAAATGAACTTCCATACAGGACACTTACTGCAACAAAGAAATAGTGGGAAGAAGGAAAGTCTGAGTGGCAAGAATTTTTTTAAAAACTTCAAGTTTCTGCATCCTCAGGGTAACTATTTATCATGATTTAACAAGTTTTTTAGATTTTGATATATATATATATATATAGAAGGAAAACAAATTTTGGGTTGAACTCCTAAGGGGGAGCTTATGATGTTTTGGCACACCCTTTTCCATTGTTGTCAAAGGGGGATATGAGAAGTGAAAAGGGGAGTGAATGAATGAGATTTACTATTAGTGTTATGCATGTTGCCATCAATGACAAAGGGGGAGATTGTTGAAAGAAAGAGATTGTTGGAAGGAGTGTGTTGGAAGTTTTGGAAAGTCTATCATTGATGATGCAGGTTGGTAACATGAGCATGAGCTGCATAATACTACTTGATCAAGTGTTGTCATTGATTTCAACATTGTTATGATTAGCCTAGTATGAATTTGAAGTGTTACTTAAGATATGTGTACATTATTAGTTGGTTCAAAAATATGGTTGTACAAAGATATTAACTAAATGCTTCTACTGACAGTTTTGTGGTTTAGTGCGTCAGTTTTTGGGACCCCAGTCCACCGCACTAAGTGATCTAGCTTTTTAACCATGGCTTGAAGTCTATCAAATTCAAGTAAAATCAAGATTATGTGATATTTTGTGAAATATGCTGGAAGTTATGTATGACAGAGCTTAGCTCTATGTATCACAGTTATTTCTCTATTTAGTATATTAGTGTGGGATATTCCACATTTCTCTGAGAAGAATGTTTTTGTAATGTAGTCTAAATTTAGACTTACTGATGTCGGCTAAGTGTGAATTTGAATGAAGATCGAGTCTTGAAGTCACATGTATGGATAAGTGTGTGAATGATTGAAAATTTTGTGATGAGGTCCAATTCCTGACCGACCTAATACATGATATGTGTTGTGAAGATTAAATATGTATTGTGGATGTTAAGGGGATCTATTTTAGATCCATGCCAACCTAAATTCAAGTGTTGCACATTTTTTCTGAGTGAGAAGAAGTTTTTGAATCATGTGTGAAGCTGACAAGCTATTTTTGAATTGTTTTTGGTCACATCTAATTAGGCTGACCTAATTGATGTATGTAGATGTAATTGGGTATTTATATGTAAGACAATGTTGATTTGTGATGATGAATGAGAGTGGAGAAATGGTACATCAGGTGCAAAAGGTCTCATATTGTGTGAACATGCGAATTCAGAGGTGTGAGATGAAAACAAGAGAAAAATTGTTGAGCAACTACTAAGCAGAGTAGTATTTTGTATTCAGAGCTTCATTGGAACTGAATTCAACACAAGGAGCATCTTACATCAGTTCACACTTTGGCTGTGTAGCCATCTTTGTTTTGTATCTAATGTTGGTTGTGAGCCTTATAAGGATAGTTCATCCTAGTAGTGAGCCCCTATAAGATACTATATTCAGATATAATATATTGTGAGCTAATCCTCATTGTGGTGTTTTCCCTTTTTGGGTTTTCCACATAAAAATCTTGGTGTTCATGTGTTATGTGGCGTTTTGATCTCTTTCATGTTTTCATTCATAGTTTTAGTTAAATATGTTTTGATTGTTGGTTGGATTATGACTAAATGGTTTAATAGAATACTGATTCACCCCCCTCTTAGTATTTTGGGTGTTCAACACACATCTGATCCAATATATTTTTTATTCATTATTACAAATTTATGCTCTTTCTTTTCTCTTTTGTAGAAGAATATGTTGGTTTTTTCAAGTGATCCTAGGAGCTTGAGTCCTTGAGTGACTCTAACATGATATCAAAGCTTTAGGTATACAAATCCCCTTCTCAAATTTGAGGATGATTCAGGCTTGATATTTTGTTGGGTGCATTTTGGGTTAAAAAATTACCTCACCATTGAGCCCATAAGGCCCAAAAACCCCTATTTTCATTTAAAATACTTGATATTTAGGTGAATGGAAAACTTTGACTATTTTTTCTAAGGTTTGAAAAAATCACAATTCTATTTTGTATAATCTGTATATCATACAAATCCATACATATCGTATGGTTCATATTGTCGTTGGTGTCATCTTGTCATATGTTTATAGATTCTGTCATATTCATAGAATATTCTTTTGTGCAATTTTGGCATGAACATCACATCCACAAAAGGCATGGCATCATATTTTTTAAAATTTAATATTTTTTTATTAATTTTTTTTGTCACTAAATAGGTGCAATAGAAAAGCATCTAGTCATGAATTATTATAGCCAACAATTATGTGTATAATGGGAGGCTAGGCATTAGCTTGCTAGTGGAGGCAACACACCCACCCATTGCCTCTGTTCTATTAGCTTTCTGCCCAACAAGGTAGAAATTTTTTATTATTAAAACTTGAGCACCTATAGTTACATGGAAAACTTGTGGCCAATGCCTAGGTGCCAGATCTAGCCCCCATAAGCCCTAATAGGGAATTTTTCAAAATTCCACAACTTTCCACCAATTTTTTGAACATTTGTAAAGAATATATTGTCAAAAATTTGTTCTTAGCACATCACAGTGGCATAAGCCATTTATCAAGATTTTGCTGCAAGTGAATTTTATTGCTGTTTGAAGTTAGATCTTTATTTTTGGTTCTTGAGCTCATAATTTTTTTCCTAGATCTCCAAATTTTGTGATTCTTGTAGTGTTTGGAAGGTATTGAGGAGCTCTATCCAACAATTTATTCACTTTTTCACATTTAGCCCAAGTATTTTTTATTTAGATTTCTGCATATTTGCATTCTAGTTGATAACTTGGACATACTAACACCTGAAAATGTTTGGTCCTTTTGGTAAGGTTTCATTTTTAGTCTAGACCATATTAGAAAATTTTAATTTTAGTTTGAGGACATCACTCTAAGATATTGTTGTATTTTTCCAAATTTGGTCCCACTTGGCATTGTAAACTCTAGAAAGCATTTTGGCATTGTAATCACACTACATATAAAGTGCCAAATCATACTCGTGATGGGATTCTTGATTATGTGATTTGGGGTATCTTGGTCACTCTTTATATGTTGAGAATAAGGTACCTAAACCTACAAATGATGATAAAAATATAAAATAGATGATTGAAAAGACAAAATATCTTGGATGTCTTCGTATCTTAGCTTCTCAAGATCTATTTCTTCAAATTGAATCATGTAAGGATTCTAATGAAGCTTGGAACAAATTAAAAACATTTTATATCATTACACATGAAGTAAAAGGCTATCGAATTGATAATGAATTGATGGACCTTGATCCAAGAACTTTGAAAACATCCAAGATTACATCAATAAGGTTAATGATCTAAGTGAGTAATGTAAATCATGTGAAATTGAGAAAAAGGACATTCAATTGGTCTATAATGTAATTAAAAAACTAGGTCCTAATTATGTAGCTTTTATTTATAGCTTTCATAATCACAAGTTAAATACGAGGTCTACATATACTACACCTTCATTTGTAGTTATTTTTAGATGTTAATACATGAGAAACAAAATATTATTTCTATAGATCTCAAAAAGTCATCTCAATCTCAGGATTTGCTGGTTAGTTAGGTGAAAGAGTCAAAATAATATGATAAGAAATAGAAGAAATCAAATAATAATCCATATTTAGATCAAGCACATAATAAATCCTATTTCAAAGAGAAATCATCTAAGAAGGAGAAGCCTACTTGTTCAAATTGCAAGAAGACTGGACATGAAGATCATTCTTGTTGTAAGAAGGATATTGATGAATTGAAACATCTTTGTAAAAATAACCACATTGATCTACCTTCTAGAATGTCTAAGTCTACTACTTCTTCTCATTTAAAAAAATATAATAAGGAAAAAGGCCAAGCATTTTTTTCTACTACATCAAGTAAAAATAAAGGACAAGCTCTGTGCTTCTATCTTGGATTAGGGGGATGACTTTTACATTCAGGAGCATCTCACCATATAACATCTTCATAGTTTATATTCTATTATTTTGAGCCTTATGCTATGTCACCTATTTTTATAGGAAGGAATACATACATGGATGCAATTGGGAAATGATCTATTGATATTTGGGAGTTAACTTTCAATGATGTTTTATGTGTACCTCATTTGTCAAACAATATTCTTTCTATCTATTTGATTATCCATGGTGGAGTAGGGAATATTGTGAATTTCACTTTTGATTTAGTTATTCTTATAGACTTGGAGAGTAGAGAGATTATTACTACTAGGATAGTTTATCATGCATATTGGTTATACACCTTTTTAGGTTTTGCTTCTAATGATGAATTTGATTCTTCGACTATTGATCGCACTTCTAGTGTGGACCATGATTTTGAGGAGAGTTTTGGCTATTTGAACTTGGGAATTCTCACATATGATCCAGTTCTTGAGCCTTGCCTTTGATCTCCTCCATCTATTGTTACATTTGATGATGCTTGTGTTTCTACAATCATGGCTACATGTGATTTAGTGTAACATGATATACATTGTCTTATAGATATAGGTACTTAGGAGGAGTACTTGACAAACATTGTAGGTTTTTTGTAGAGTCCCACACTTTAGATTTTGGAGAAACCATTGATTGTATTCATCTTCTCTTTGATGGAGGTGATTCTTCAGTTGTTGAGAGGGAACATTCAAACCCTATCATTCATTCTCCACATGATCATTCATCACAGTCTGAAATGATTGTGGATAGTTTGATTAACTTTTGGAGGTATTTGAGTCTTTGGACCTTGTTCTATATTCATCTCCACTAGATTATAGATTTTTATCTTCATCAATGTGGCCTAGAACACTTAATTTAGTAGTGGAAGCTTTTGGTATCAACATGGAGACACTTGAGAAAATTTCAAAGACTTTATACATCTTGAGTTTTCTTCCTACATATTCCTTTCAAGAATGGGAAGACATCATTCACAGACCTTTGGTTTTTCTTATTCCTAAGGGGTGGAACTAATGTAGGAGCATCTAGGTTTCAAGCAATCTTGCATCAACCAAAATTATTTGCATTCATGTTTTCTTGCATTTCAGTAGTTAACTGTCAGGCCTCAGTGTCAATACTTCATACCACATTATACCACATTGTAACATCAGAGCTCGTAGATCAGGATATATGATCTTCATTGCAACATCTACATCATATCAAAAATTCAAGTGTTTTGGAGATCCTAGTATGAAGATATCACTAACAAAATAGCAGTTGTAATTGGACAGAGAGCATTCATCGACCAGTCTTGGCTTTTCAATTGTGCGGACCTATTATGTGACTTGCAGAGCTCAGGAAACCATTTCATAAGGATGCACATTCATCGAGGAACCTTCGTTCTGATCCACATCATGTTTATCCAAGGATAAAAGGAGAATCATATGTTTTGGCCGACCTTCACATGTTTCATCAACTTTGGGGTTTGAGACCTCTTGAGGCTGACGAGAACCTTTTCCAAAGATGGGAATTGATATATATAAGCATTGTGTAGTTGCATTAGGGGTAAGCAAGTGATAGAGAGATAGAGAAGTAGGAAGTTATAGGAGATAAGGGCTTTGAACCACATTGTATTTCTAGGCTTAGTGCTATATCATTTTGTGATCTGTAAGCCGGAAGGTAGGGCATGTTGCCTGTGAATAATTGATCATTTTCTATATTTCCATGTGGGATTTTTATTCCAATTCTTTGAGTTTTCGTTGTGTTTACTCATGCTGCAAGGTTGGACTATCGTATTTTGGGCCCTTCATCCTTGACTACACCAAGTGGTATTAGAGCGAGTTTGCGGACCTTGGGAGAGGAGAGCGAAGTTAAGAAAGGCATTCTATAAGATATTTGTGTGGATAGATCACTGACTTGAGGCAGCCTACTTGTGTTTGTCAAGAGATCGCCGATTGTGAGGTAGTTGCAATCCTGTAGCCAGATCACTGACTTGAGGTAGTTGCACCAAATCCTAGGAAGAGATGTCACCAAGGAGAATTCATACTACTGCTAATGTTGCTGGAAAGATGGATGAGATGATGGAAATGATGTGAACAATGGAAGTGAAATTAGATGTTGTTGAAGAAGATAGAAGAAAATGTTTAAACCCTAGACCTAATGATGACAATGATGATGATGAAGTTCAAGTTGTAGAGCTAACTGAAGAAACCTTAGAAGATGAAGAATTAGATCAAATGAAGATGTTGAAAGCTATTTTGAAAATAGGAAGGTGACCTAGAATAGAGATTTTGAACTATATCGGCAACCTAAACCCCGAGGAGTTGATTGACTAGATAAATGACATTGAAGAATACTTTGAATATGAAGAAATTTAAGATCTAGAGAGAGTGGGATTTGTGAAGACTAAATTGAAAGGACATGCTGCAATATGGTGGAAGGAAGTTCAATTGGAGAGAAACATAAAAGGTAAAGAGAAGATTGTGAAATGGGATAGAATGGTGACAAAATTGAAGAACCAGTTTATACCTACGGACTATGAGTTGGAGCTACTGAAGAGATTGCAAAACCTAAGACAGAAGGAAAAGACTGTGAAAGAATACATTGAAGAATTTCATAAGATCATCATTCGGACTGGACATAGTGAAGCAAGCAAGGGAAAAGTGGGAAGATATATCAATGGGCTGAGGATGAACATTCAAGAAGAGTTGAGTTTGGTAAGGATGAATTCGGTAGAGGAAGCATATCAATTTGCATTAAAGGTGGAAGAAAAGATAAACAAGAGACGTGAACAAAGGCAAAGAGGAAGAGGGGGTAGATTTCAGAAAGGAAGGTCATATTCCAGAGTAGAAAAACCAAATGCAGAGCAAAAAAAGGATAGAGATTCGTACTGCAAGGAAGAGAGAGATTCCAATTCATACCATAAAGGGAGAGATGACATAAATTCTTACCACCACAACAGAGGAGGCTACAATTCTTACCGCAATGATGGATATCAGAGAGATGAGAAAGGATATGACAAGAGAACTTTCAGGGGAACCTGTTTCAAGTGCGGAGGACATAAAGC
The DNA here is from genome assembly GCA_007258455.2 of Sequoia sempervirens. Classification (NCBI taxonomy): domain Eukaryota; kingdom Viridiplantae; phylum Streptophyta; class Pinopsida; order Cupressales; family Cupressaceae; genus Sequoia; species Sequoia sempervirens. The sequence continues at coordinate 847,328,062 of VDFB02281492.1, read as the reverse complement.
ATTTGAGTGTTGCCAAGAAAGTAAGAAGATTGAAAATCATGCAAGGACCATATATGTGAAGGAAGATCCAGTGGAACCACCGAGTTCCAGAGGAAGTGCTGAGAAGGGAGAATCATTATTCATGAGGAGAGCATTGTGCCAGGAGAAAGAAGTACCTAAGGAAGCACCACAAAGGAAAAGTTTGTTCCAGACTAGATGCAAAGTAGGAGGTAAGTGTTGCAAAGTTATCATTGATAGTGGGGTAAGTGCACCAAGATGGTTCCCAAAAAAGGGGCTTAAGTGGCCACTTTTTTTCTGAAATCAGGAAATATTGACCTTGGACGTGAAATTGAGGATAGCTACACTCAAAATTTTTTGATGGAACAAAAACAAGGACCGCAGTGCTCCGAGTCTACTTTCTAAACTACTAATTTATTTTGAAAATGGTTGAGATTAAGGGGTTCAAAAGAGGGACACACACAAATTGCTGTTGTTTCTGTCAGAAAAACATAACATAACAACTCTTGTGTGACCCGAGCACGGTGGACTTTTTTAGTATTTTTAAAATCGCTCTGGTCAGAAGTTAGATACAGTATGTAGTAAGGACTGGATATTTTCTGATAATTTTTAATGAATATTTGATTTTTTATTAATTTTCTAAGTGGGCACTTCCTAAAAGCAGAATTTTGGCCGTGCTCCTCAAATTTTTGAAACTAAAGATTTTTTCTAAAATTTTTATTTTTTAAATTGTAGAATGGAGTCTAGTTTCTAAAAATATAATTTATTTCAAATTTTGATGAACGGTTAATTTATAGCGAAAAAAATACCAAACACTGCTTTTTGAAGAAAAACGGACATACAATCGAAAGAAATTATGGATGAAAAGTTTAACATTGTTAGAAAGTGAAAAAAATTACATCGTTCGAAAGCTAATAAAGAACCTAACATTACCCATGTATTCGATTTTCTTGATATTGAACCAGATGCAATCTTGATGGTGAGCACGAACCCGATTATGTGAAAATTTGTTGAATTTGGAAAAAAACACGTCTCTGGTCTTTGGGAATGCCCTC
>VDFB02281492.1:847071987-847326910 GCA_007258455.2 Sequoia sempervirens | reverse complement strand
AACCATGGTTAAAAACATAGAGCTAGATCACTTAGTGTGGTGGAGTGCGGACCCAAAAACTGATGCACTAAACCACAAAATAGTCAGTAGAAGCATTTAGTTAATATCTTGTACAACCATATTTGTTGAACCAACTAATATTGTACACATATCTTTAGTAACACTTCCAAATCATACTAGGCTGATCATAACAATGTTGACATCAATGACAACACTAGATCAAGTAGTATTATGCAGCTCATGCTCATGTTACCAACCTACATCATCAATGATAGACTTTCCAAAACTTCCAACATTCTCCTTCCAACAATCTCCTTCTGACAATGTGATCAATGATGTGCAATGTGCAATACGTACAATGCAATGAAATATAAAAATGACTAATGAGACCTTGCTTATATATGCAAGGTAGAGAGATAGGACAAATTGGGATGATGAAAAGTGTCTTAATCCTATGTCATGTGACAACTATGGGATAATATAATATCACATGAAAACTAAGACTTCTAAAAAGATTCATAGCTCACTAAGTAAACTTAACATGTGAATAGAACAGACTGGGTGAACTAGTTAGGTAAAACACCCTATTCAGACCAACAACTATAAATATATCTATTTTCAGTGACCTCACTTTTTTCCATAACTATTTATCTAATGTAGAGGAGATTGAGCTGGTGTTTGATGAGTGACCCCAAAGGCATGGCTCCTTAAGTTTTTTTCAAAAGATAGTCAACCTTATATTTTGGTGTTGATGACCTATTTTTAGTAAAATTAAAAATGAAAATATAATAATTATTTAATTATTTATTATATTTTTGATAACCTCATTTATAAATCTACAAAAAGGAATTTCAATTTTTTTAATGCTATTTATGTAAGAGTTGTGAGAACATCAATTTTGGTAGATAATTTATTTTTTATAAATTGGCAACAAATTGATGTTACACATGTATCTAGTGAAAATTTCTAGTTATAAAAGTTATGACCTAGATCTAAATTAGCTAGATTTAATCCAACTAGAACATGTTTTTGACCAAAGATAGAAATGCTTCAATATATTTTTATTGAAAACTTGGCCTAAAGTGGGACATGGCTTTTAATTTTCACATATTAGAAAAAACCTCTAGAAGGAAATGGAGAAGTGAAGAGGTAGGAGCCAACATGACATCAACATCTTGAAGAAGAAGAATGCATGTTGTTGAATAAGTGATGAATGACTTGTTAAAATGTTGGCCTACTAAATCATAATAAGGAAAAAATTAGTTATGATGCTAATCAAAAGGCGGTAGGACCCATGCAAACTAAATGTTTATGGGTAAGGGTAATATTTGTAGCTAATGAGCATTATGTAGAAATATCTCTAAAGAGGCTAAGGACACAGCCAAATTTCAGAAACAAGGGGTAGCAAATCAAATCAAGGCAACATAAGCTAAGATAAATCCTATATAGGCATCATGTCATTCATAACTAAATCATGGGGTCATACAAATAATAGGGAATGGTCTAGGACTTGGACAAGACCTGAACATTATGGAGCTATGTGTGATCCAAAGTTCAAATAAATCTACTATAAATGACTTGAGGAATCAATCTATGTTAGTGTTGGTTACTCAAAGGGATTGTTTAAAAAAATATATAATGCCTACCTATCACTAAACATATCCTCAATAGAATATCAACCTCTTATGGAGGTAAAAAATGTATGTCACTAGTGATAAGATTATAATCATGAATCATAATAGTTATCACTATGATAAACATCATAGATAGGTAATCTCAAACTAATAGGAAACTCTCTATGCATGGGAGAATGTGCATGCATCAAATCATCATATATGAAAGGATACATGGCATATAAAATGAATCAATATCTAGATGTAATATCATCATGATATGTAAAATAAATACCCTCATGAAATGCAATAATTTCATGAAAATGTGAAGGAGGTGAAATTATATCATCTATGTCCATGTTGCAAGGTCTATCACAAGGCATATCCATACTTGGTGTGTACTCATTACTAATACTATACATATGATCATCATAAGGCTTATGGACAAATGGAATAAGTGTAGCCAATAAACATGGATGAGTACTAATCAGCACTATGAATGAAGGAATAAATGATACATGAGAGTACACAATCTCCATAGGAAGCATATCCTTATGCTTGGTATAATGTGTTAAAAAAACCAATTGATGGAAGGAGGATGAGTAAATAAATATAACAACCTATAAAAATCTAAAGTATGTGTATGGAGATTAGTCACAAAAAAACCTAATAGGTCTCATAATAAAATGAAAATATAAGGTGAGAGACTAGGATGAAAGATATATCACTATATATGCCAAAACCTTAATAAAAAAATATAAGCAAATGAGGATCAAACCCTAGGTTAGACTAAGATCATGTAAAAAATTATAATAGTATTAGATATAAAAATATCGATTAGAAACCCTAAAATAAGGTTGGGAAGTATGATTGGACAAATAGCCAAAAATGTAAAGGAAAATTAAAAATTTCTCGAGGGTTGGTCTACACCAATCCAATTGAATGCGAAAACATAAATAAATACTTAGCCTAAACAAACATTAATAGTTGTTGGAGTAGATTAAATTAGATAAGTAGACATGTCAATATAATTATAGTAGCAAATGAGGGGATATGAAAACTTAGCTATATGATTGAAGAATGAATATAATCAATAAAGATGCTAAATGTCATAATTTTCTATCTCAAAAAGTACAACCTTTCTATTTGGTAAACACCTTTGGTTTTGTGTCTAATATATACTCTATCAAAGGATATAATTGCATATGGGTATGAAATAATAATGATTCTATATTCTCATGATAAATAAATAAAAATTAATTTTCATCAAAAGGCTAAACTCCAAAAGGATACTATAAAGGATATAAAATAACTCTTGAAGTAGAAGAACTATGTCCCTAGTTAAGATCTATAGAACAAACGTATTAGATAAAGAAAACCTACAATAGAATGATGGCACAAACATAAAATTTGCATCAAAAATATACTATAATGAAATAAACTTGCATCAAAAAAGTCAAAAAGAAAGAAATAGTACATGAACAAGATATGCACAATGGAAGAAGGCACATAGAAAAAAAATAAAGAAAATATTTAGGTCAACCTAAAAAATGCCTAGATGTGAAAGTTGTTTCAATATTTTATATCATCCCCAAAATATAACAAAAATAAAAGACATGATCAATAGAGAAATTGTTATACAACGAGAAGAAGGTAATGAGTTCATTTATAATGAGTTCATTTATTACTTTATAGAGAGACTAAACTAATATATATGAAGATAAATGATATCAATCAATACAAAATAGAACACATGACTTAGGATCTAGCTTATTTTATTGCTAGTGATCAGAAGTAGAGAGTGAAGAGAAAGGAAAGTTTTTAATCCGAATGACATGACTCAAGGTCTAGCTTAATATGTTGTAGGAATCACGACAATAGCTAGTGAAACAAATCATGACCATTGATTAGAATAATCCAATGAAGGTACAATTAATTTTCTTAATATGTTTATTTTCCTTCTAATTTCTTCCACTACCAATTAGACACATGACAACCAAGGAAGTCAGAACAATTTTGGGAAAGGGAAGTCGAAAAATTATCTAGACCTAGTGCTTTGTCTCCCTTCATGGAAAAAACCATTGCTCTTGTTTCCCCTTCACTAAAAGGGGCCATTAAGGAATAATTCTATTTTTCTATAGCTAAAGAAGGGATGTGGGAAAGAAGGCTATAAACATTGATGGATAGCATATCATCCTCAGCTCAAGCAAGTGCTCAAATTTGTTTAGCCTCAATATTAATATTTTTAGCATCGTCAAGGACTTTACTATTTTGAAATTTTGATCATAGAGATCATATTAAAAGATCCTCTCATTTTAATAGAATTGTGAAAAAACTTAGTATTTATATCCCCTTCATTTGGTCATAATTCTTTTGATTTTTGTCTCCAATAAATTTTTTCCCTTATATTTTCTCTAACTCAATATAAATTTCCTTTTCAAACAATATTCTTGATTTATGTTGACATTCATTACTATTTCACTCAATAAATACCAAAAATATAAGGGAAGAAATTTAATGGAGACAAAAATCAAAGGAATTATGGCCATCTACATACCCAATCTTATAAATTGATTATTGATAACGACAAAAAAATAATTTGCATGTCAACCATAACATCTATGCAGTTTATAAACTACCTCGCCATAAGGACAGTATTAGTAGCTTTTGACAGCAATGAATCCATTCCCTAGATTAATTATGTGAGTGATATTCAATTATTGTTTGAATAAATGATGAGCATTGCATTTGACTCTCAGCAATGAAAAGTATCTAGATTAATTATGTGAGTGGTATTTCAATTATTGCTTGAATAAATGATGAATATCACATTTTAATCTCAACAAGAAACATTATGTAAATTAGTCATATGAGGGATACTATAATTATTAGTTGAATAAATGATGAATATTACATTTTACTCTCAACAATGAACATATTCTGAATTAGTTATATAAATGATACTTCAATTATTGCTTGAATAAATGATGAATATTACATTCTTTGAAATATTCTCCAATATTGTGGGTAAATCTTTTTTCCATAGCTAGAGATGTGTTATCACTCCATTGTATCTTTCTTTGTTTTAAATGGGAGCATTGTACAGACAACTGGCTAGTTAAGACGGTCTGTACTATAATATACAAAGTCTTTGACATACCAGACAAGATGGGCCTTTGGACATTGAGCTACCCATTGATTTTCACCAACCGGTAACTTGTGTCGAATCCATTGAAGATATTTGTTTGAATAATCATTATTTTAAGACTTGTGTTGTAGTCTAATTTTGTCATGAGTGAGACCAATAAAAAAAGTGTTGCAGTCGAAGTTCATTGTATGACATAGTCACCCATTAATGATAATTTTGATATCATCACATCATGTCTGGGCACTGAATTTTAGGGTTGAAGTCGATAAGGTAGTCCTCTCCTTTGGGATGGTGACCATCAATTTCATGCTGGAAAATACTTTACAAATGGTCGGTGATGATTATAAGTGTGTCTTTCATGGTGGTCACATCACCCATTTTGACAAGTTTTCCTAACATTACCTACACCTCACAATCCCAAGGTTTATATTCATCTGACAAAATGAAAACATGGTGAAGAATCTACAATGAACAAAGCAAAAACAAAAAAATCATACGAAATGTATTTTGTATGTAATAGAGACATTTTTGGGTTGCACCTTGTGAGTTTTTAGGTCAAGAAACTGCAGTCAGGAAGTCTTATCTTTGCTAGATAATTGTATTTCTTATATTTCAAGCCAAGATGTCTTTTCTCTGTCATAATCAAACTTTTCAACGTCGGTAGGTAGCTGTCAATAAAGTACTTGTGTAACATCATCTTTTGGAGAAATGACAATGCATCCATAGTTCTGATGGTGGCAATTAACAACTCTGAAAGAGAGGGAACATGTCATTTATTTCAATATATTTGTATGGGTAAAGTTTCAACACTTGCTCAAAAGCCCATAAGTTTTAAAGGAGCAAACGATGGTCTAGTTATTACTTTTGAGGATTTGGAAGACAATAGCATTATGAGGTTCCTCTGAAAAATGGCAGCAATCTACAACTTTAGCAATATGCCTTACCATTATTTTGTAGGCCTCCTCAACTACAACAAAAGGTAGTAATAAGAAGTATGAAATTTGGGATTGAATAGTGGAAGGAACTTCATAATGGTAGTAATTTACAATTTTAGCAATGTGCTTGTATTATGTCTTATCAATATTTTATTAATATACTTGTATTATGTCTTATCAGTATTTTATAGACCTTTTCAAGTACAATAAAAGATAGTACTAAGTAGTTGGAAATTTGGAGTTGAATAGTAGAGATAAGGAATCTCATAATGGTAGCAATTTATAAATTTAGCAATATGCTTGTATTATGTCTTATCAATATTTTGTAGACCTCTTCAACCACAATAAAAGGTAGTAATAAGTAGTTTGAAAGTTGGAGTTGAATAGTAGAGATAAAGTTTTTAACATATTGAAATAGTGAAAATTGCATATTGTTCATTTTTATTTATTTATTTTTCATTTATTTTGTTTTGGTAGTTCTTAATGTGATAATAAGTAGTTTATTTATATGTACATTTGACAAATTACCCGAACTTAACTTGATTCTATTTGTCTATCTATTTGTTTTCTTTTTTTCTCTCTATCAAGACCTCCTCCCCCCCTCTCTCTATTTATAGAGGGGGAGAGGGTGAGGGGTGGGCGGGAGGAGGGTGGTCTTAATCCTCACTTGATTCATTCTTTTATCTTCATCAAATTTGTGGGAAAAACTTAAATTCTAACATTAAATTGGGCTTATATATCTATAGAGAGAGAGAGGGAGAGGGGAGGGAGGGGCTCTTGATCCTCACTTGATTCATTCTTTTATCTTGATAAAATTTGTGGGAAAAACTTAAATTCTAACATTAAATTGGGCCCAAGCTCACTTCCTTCCAAGTAGCCATTACTCATTGACTTTGACTATGAAGTATCTTAATTTGTGTTGTAGGGTGTTATATAAAATGACAAACCATAATTCACTTATAAAACATCTAATCAATCATTTAAGGGATCATATTCAATGAGCATATTCATATAGAGAGAATTAGGGCATTGATCACATCATCAACTTATGCTAGTTAAATAGGCATCTTGCATGGTTGTTTATTTTCATTGGTCTTTGTTACGCCATTGAATCAAAATCTAAGTGTTTGACTAAAGAGAATATGCTTTGCCTACCCAACACCCAAATTTGTTCATCAATAATGACTTTTTAGTAGATGTAGAATTTGAAGATGAGGTAAGCAAGTACCAAGTGACTAGAACTTCATAAATCATTTTTCCAAGTAAGGTTTACTTCTATGGGCACAAAGTTTAATAAACCATTTATCAAAGCATTCTAGAACTAGATATAATATCAAATCATATTTTCAGTCACTAAGGAATAGTATATACTCAAAAAACATTACTTCAAACACAAAGATAAATTTTTATCCTTTTTATCATTACAAAAGATGTGATTGTACTTTTTTGTCACTATATATTTAATCTGGTGCTAAGTTCTTACTTGCACTGATTTTATTTCTATATTTACAAGATTATTTGAAACATTATTTTTATTTCCTTTTAATTTAGTGAACCTTACAATCCTAGACCCCTTAGGTCTTAGCCTTAGGTTTTTTTATTATTTATTATTTATATATTTTCTAGATCTTAGAATTTTTGAATCATTGAGCACTTGTTTCATATTTTTTATCCTTTTAGAGTTTGTGTATTGACTTTAGACAAAAGTCTCATTGTCATCCTACTTTATCTTTGATAAAAATTCCTCATCTCATTCTTGCCATCACACAAAATTCAAGTAATCATGAGATTTGTAGAGTAGAGAAAGTGATCCTAGATCTAACTAATAGATTAACTATGATTAAGTCTTTTTCAATGACTCCACATTCAAACACAAACCAACTAGGGTTTGATGATTGGCTAGCTACCACAAGGGAGAGCCAATATCCTAAGGTCTTGTTCTTTTGATATGCAAAGATGATAATTTTGATGTATATTTTAACAAGCCTATTTGACATAAAACCTAGATCTGAAAATATAATTTATCACACAGATAAAAACAAAAGTTGATGAAACAATTAGAGATCTAAAAAAGACTGACAAAGAATAACCTACTAGTGAGAATTGGGCCTAAATTTGAGGGTCAAGGGAAATGGCATGCCCTAGACCAAAAAAATCATTTCTCGAGATCTACAAACTTTAGATGGTAGGTTATAGTCTACTGTGTGTTTCCTATGACTTGCTGCTAATAGAACTTCTAAATCTAGCCTGCACACATGAAAAGAGGGGGAAAAGTTATGCTTGTTGGCAAGAGACACTGCAATTATGCTTCGGTGTTGTCATTGATGACAACCCTAGTCGGTAATTGGATCCACATAACATCATTTTCTTTTACCGACAGTCAGATTGAGGACAAACAGGAAGAACAGAGCATCTGATAGTTTGGTGTTTAATGATTCACATGCAGATTTCCAGTTGTTACCTTGAGTTGTGGATCTCACGAAAGGTGCATCAGTGTATTTCTTGTGTTATCCAAAAATCTTAGTGCCTTGTACCAAGTCATGTGCAAGTTTAGAGTTTCGGTTGATACTTTTATGTTTATCAGTATTTTGGGGCCGACTCAGTTGATAAAATGTGCTGTAGATATTCAAGAATTGTTTATTCAAATATTTTTGTGTTTGGTCATTATGTTTTGGGTCTGAGCTAAGTTGTGGATGACTGTTGTGGATGCGCATTGGATAACTCTTAAGATTTGAGCCGACAGTTAATATTTTTAAGTTTTATTAAAAGCTAACTTCTTGTGATTAAATTGTTAGTCGCAGATATATATGTATGATCCATTATATCATTTTGGTGTGTGTGTGTGGTGTGTTGATGTGCATTGCGAATATTAGAAGAGTGTTAGAGCAATTTTATGCACAGTTTCACTTGCGCATAAAGATTGTGCGGTGCGAGTCAGGGCAGAGAAGAGCAGAAGTACAATATCAGTCAGAAGGACAGAAGATCGTCAACTAAGCCTAACTAAAACTATAATCAATCATTTGTAGGTGTTATTATTTTAGTTCATTCTCTTGGATCTAATCCAAATCTCTGTAAGGCAGTGTGCCTTCCTATTTTGAGCAGTGAGCTCTAAGCAATATGCTTGAATGCAAGTGCATTCCCATTTTGTAAACTTATTTTTCAGTATACTCAGATTATATTGTGGATTGGCCATCCACCGTGGATTTTTCCCTAATAGGGTTTCCACATAAAAGTCCTTGTGTTATGGTGTTATGGTTATTTTCTTTTTGTTTCTGCATATTTCTTTTGGTTGAATGCTTAAAGTGGGTTAATGATCAAAATAATAAAGTTAATTTTTGCAGAACACCGATTCACCCCCTCTTAGTGTTGCTTGTTTCCAACAATTGGTATCAGAGCTAGTACCTCGAAAGAAGTCTAACAACTTGGGGAGATCTTGGAAAGTGTTTTCAATGGATACAAGCAATATTCAACAACAACTTATGGTGGCCCTAGATGATCTTGACCAGTCAAAATCCGAGAACCGGGAACTGTAGGAAAGTCTTGAGAATGTAGAAAAATTCATCCACTCATTGAAAGACAAAATCAATGAATCAAGGGAAAAAAGAAAGGAATTATGTGATCAGCTCAAGCAGAAGAACAGAAGCATGGAAGATGAACAACTCAATCATGCCTTGAAGGAGAAAACAAAAGAGTGTGAAAAGTTTTCCAAAGAAAATGTTGCCCTGAAGCATGAGATGGAATCCATCATGATGAAAATTACCAAGGAAATTGAAGATAGAAAGAAGAATGAAGAAAATCTTTCTCAATCCTTGAAAGAAAAATATGAGCAATGCAGTCGATTGGACAATGAATTGGAACAGTCTAAAAACAATGAGGAAATGCTTGAAAAATAGGTTGATGATCTCAGAGATGAACTTACTGCTGCAAATGAGTACAAGGAGAAATTCAAATCTAGTTCAGCCAAACTTGATGAACTGATTAAAGGTCAGAGGATTGATGGTGACAGGCAAGGTCTTGGATATGAAGAAGGAGAAATTTTTGGATCTGGACAAAAGAAATCCAGACAAGGGAGATTCAGGAAAGGAAATCAGATGAATGGAGCTAGAAGGAATCCAGTAAGACAACCAAACGCTCAAAGACTCAATGGCTATTGTTTTTCTTGCAACAAATTCAATCATATGGCTTCTTAGTGTAGGAGCAAGATGAACACAAGTGGACCATCATTCTCAAGTAAGTGTTTTAATTGCTATAAGTAAGGTCATAAGTCAAGTGAATGCAGAGTTGTGATGAATAACTTTCATAGAGATATCAGATGTTATGCATGCAATAGACTTGGGCATATTTCTAACCAATGCATATCAAGGAAAAATTAGTGGAATAGTTGGTCTGAACAAAGAAATGTTATGTGTTACAACTGCAACAAATTTGGCCATATTGCTAGATTCTGTTGGAACAGAAAAGGTTCGGTAAGACATAATACACAACAGGATGTCAAAGGAAAAGGGAAAGTTACTACATATGTGATCAGGAGGAAAATGCAGAAGAAATGGGTGAAAAAAGAATTCCTCTGTTGAAGGAAATATGCCGGCACTAGAATCTACTTCTGGTAATTCCTTCAGGAATTAGTTGTAGGTCTTTGGCCTAGGGGTTGTTGTTAGAAGAAAAATCCTTTAACCCCCTACAGGAAATTGATACTACAATGTGGACCAACCTAGTAGGTGGATCAATGCTTTTCAGGTATTGTTTAACCCAACTGGAGGCAGTATTATAGAGTTTTGGAAATCCACAGAAGAATTATCTGTCTCTGTGCATGAAAATAGAGTAACCAGATGAATTAGGGTAAAGGCATTTATTGCAACAAGAAGGGTTAGGTGTGTGGACAATAAAAGAACATTTATATCCTTCATTTGTCACTTTGCATTTTGGCAAAAATTATTTTGAAGAGCCCTAGAGTGAACTTCGTTGATTTGTGGAGAGTCTCAAAGCGTGAAGAAGATTCTGCGATTAAACCCCAATTTGGTGAAAAGGTATTTATCGAAAAACTTGTGAATTTGTGATTTTGCAATCATGGCCACTCCATTGGTAGTAGAGGTTAAGGACAGACCCCGTCCTAAATTCAAATGGCATCCTTATAAGTCTGTTGAGACCAAGACCTTAGGAGTGTTTTCATCTGTACCATATGGAGTATTGCACACAGAAGATATTAGGGCTTATATACATGCCAATATTGAAGAATTAGGAAGCTCTCAAATAATGAATCTATATTCCCATCATATAATTAAAGAGGATCTTACTATAAAGCTAGAATTTCAAACCCTAGAAGAGAAGAAGTTCACACAGTTTGCGAAATTTCCCATATTTGAGGAAAATGAATGGGTTAGATACATTTTGAGTCGTGTTCATGCCGAGTTCATGTGGCTAAATATACCCTTCAAGATCACAAAAGAGGCTATATGTGCAGTCACGGGTCTAAATTCCACCAGTAGACTTCTAGTCTCGAAATCCATGAAGAATGAGAAGGTTACTAAGGAAACAGGTGCGCAATGGGACAAAAGGGCAATGACAATAGAAGATATTGTTGAAGTGGATGTAAAATTTGCATCAATGTTCATTGGCTACAAGATATACCATTCTAGTTAGGATAATAATGTATTTGGTACAACCATCTATGTAGCTTATGAAATGGTAAAGAAAAATGCAGAATATGACTTGTGCAAGCTGCTCAGAAGTCAGTTGATGGAGAATTTGAGAAAAATCAAGAAAGATAAGAAGAATACTTTCAAATATGGCAATTTTCTATTGTGTTTATTTTTCTATTTCATGGATAAGGTTCCAGGTGTTGAAAAAGTACATTGCAAAAATGATGAGCCTATAGTTCTTCAAATAAGGAACATGTTGTTTGGAATTGGTGATCGTCGGGTCATAAATACTACCCTCTGGGGGTACTTCAAAAATTTTAGAATATGATGCATGCCAGGGAAAGAATTCCCACTTCAATTATGGAATAATATAAAGATACTATATGCTTCATGGTGGATATTGACCAATGTTATATGGAAGTTGTTGATGCCAGAACAATATGGATCATGCTGCCTATGGGATACGAAGTAGAGGAATTTTTTTTGAAGATGTATGTAGAACACTTGCTGAGTTCACCTTTGGATTAGGGAGAAGAGATGTTTGGAAATTATGCAAAGAAAAGTATGCAAGTTCATGTGGAATTAAAAAAATTGGTGATAGTAAGAAGAGTAAGGAAAGAGGTAGAAGTTTTTGCAGAAAATATGGCCATACCTGTAGAGAAATTGAAAGAAGTGAGAAGAAAGAGAGAAGAGGCTGAAGTAGAGAAAGCAAAAACAGAGTCTACTAGTCTGGGAGCATCTTCTTCCCACACTAGATCTGTAAGGAGTTCCCCATCCTTATCCACTCTTGCAGCGAAGCCAACTCATGACAAGCCTTTCGGTAAAAGGAAGAAGAATAAAAGCACAAGAACATACAAACCTGTTTCAGAAGATGAGGAAACAAAATCAGAAGAAGTCTTGAGAGAAATGAAAGCTACTAGAACTCAGGCTATCAAGTTAAACAAGAGAAAATCTTTTGGCAAAGAAGAAAAAGAAGAGAAGGAAAAATTTGATAAACCTGGTATGTCAGTTGAGGAAGTTGAGAATGCAGTTATCAAGGATGATAATCTTAAGCCCCTCTATGAATTGTATGAAACTTTTGATAAATCAGGTCAAAGAATTCTTAAAGAAGCCACAATAAAACATATGAAAATTTTCAATAAAGTTCTTGTCAAGATTATGTCTAGCTTATCAAAGAGTCTGTATGATATTTTGGAGTCGAGAAGATTAAGTGCTAGAATAGAAGAAGAGAATCTGAGGAAGATAATTCTTGCATATTTATGTCCAAAAATACCAATTAAGGAGATGAATTCACTCCTTGAAAAGGCTAAAAAGAAATTTAAGATCAAGACAAAGGTGAATAAACTCATGATTGGTGAAACTGATGTTGTCGTTGGTGAAACCAAGGAGATTTTGGAAGAGTTTATGTCAAAGAATAAGATTAATGTTGAGGAAATGAATACTGAAAATGTTCCAAAAAATGAGGAAATGAATGTAGACACTAAGGATTTTCAAATTCCTCCTAATGTGGAAAATATAGAGACACCTATGGAAACAAAAGTTCCTAAGGTGGTATTAGTTGAGGAGAAGAAGGTGCAAAATGAAGAGGTTGAAGTGCCTAAAAGAAATCCGGAAATAGTCTCTGAAGAAACCAAGGCTAAAGAAGAAAAAGCTCAAGTTAAGGAAATTAGAGTGGAGGCAAGAGACACTGCCAAGGCAGTAAAGAGATCTTTAATGGAGCACCAGGAAGATTTTGATCCTGAATTGGTTGAAAGCTCAATCAATCTATCCAATTTTTCCCCAATTCAGATGATGAAGGTCACATCAATTGCTCAAGCTAAGGCCAATGAGAAGATTATGAAGTCTCACATAGAGGATAGTGAATTGTTAAGCCTTGCATCTGAATTTTTATAGAAATTAATGCCTACTCATGTCATGGATCCATCTAGTTCCTCTTTCGGTGAGCTAAAGAAGCTCCTAAATGTTGAAGTACTCAATTCTAGTCTCTTGGGAAATCTGCTGAGGATAAAGTGCAAAAAGAGTTTAATGGTAAAAGACTTAGTTGGTTGAAGGAAGTGATTGCAAAGGATAAGAATCTGTTAGCCACCTACATAAATAACATTCAAGGTTCTATATCTGAAGCTGGAAAGGCCTATAAGGCATGTTTAGTTTTGTCCAAGTTTACTGAAGGTAATGAGAAAAAGGTGAAGGATCTTGAAAATCAATTGGCTATCATTTTTTATACTTGTGATCCATTAACTGGTGATGTTGCTCAACAAGAAGGTCAAGTAACATCTCTACTTGACAAAATAAAATGCTTAAACAATGAAAATGACAGGATTGTTGGGAGAGTAAGTGAACTCAAAGGACTAATTTGTTCGAAGATTGAGATAATGGTGAGTGCTTTGAAGGAAGCAAAAGTTGTTGTGGCAGTTAGTGACCCAGTGAACCTAAAATATGCAAAAGCTCAATCTTACTTAATGTGTGGTCACATAACAGTTTTGGATAGTCTCAAAAAGGTTTGCAATGAAAATTTAAGAGTGCTGAAGAAAGATTTTGTAGATATTTTCAAACTTTTGTAAGTTACAAGTTCATGCCTATACAATTTTGGAATTTTGTTTTGGTTTCCCCAATCTTTTCCATTGATTTCAAAGGGGGTCAAAGGGGGAGAAGTGTACAGTGAAAAATGTATAGTCATCGTAGGGGGAGTTTCTTTTTTAAGCTGAGACTGAAGTTTATTTTTGAAGTTTTGAAGTGGTAGTGTAATTCATGTTGGTTTTGATCCGGCACTTAGTCACTTTTCACTAAGTGTTGCCATCAATGCCAAAGGGGGAGATTGTTGGCAAGAGACACTGCAATTATGCTTTGGTGTTGTCATTGATGGAAACCCTAGTTGGCAATTGGATCCGCATGACATCATTTTCTTTTACCGGCAGTCAGATTGAGGAAAGTCGGGAAGAACAAAGCATCCAACAATTTGGTGTTCAATGATTCATGTGCAGATTTCCAGTTGTTATCTTGAGTTGTGGATCTCACGAAAGGTGCATCAATGTATTTCTTATGTTATTCAAAAATATTAGTGCCTCATACCAAGTCATGTGAAAGTTTGGAGATCTAGTTGATACTTTTTTGTTTGTCAATATTTTGGGGTCAACTTAGTTGATAAAATGTGGTGCAGATATTCAAGAATTGTTTATTCAAATATTTTTTTGTTTGATCATTATGTTTTGGGTCTGAGCTAAGTTGTGGAAAAGTTTTGTGGATGTGCATGTTGGATAACTCTTAAGATTTGAGCCAATAGTTGCTAATAGTTTAAATTTTTATTAAAAGTTGACTTGTTGCGATTAAATTGTTAGTCACGGATATATATGTATGATCCATTATATCATTTTTGGTGTGTGTGCGTGGTGTGTCAATGTGCATTGCGAATATTAGAAGAGTGTTAGAGAAATTTTATGCATAGTTTCACTTGCGCATAAAGATTGTGTGGTGTGAGTCAGAGCAGAGCAGAGCAGAAGTGCAGTATCAGTTAGAAGGATAGAAGATCATCAACTGAGCCTAACCAGAACCGTAATCAAGCATTTGCAGATGTTATTCTTTTAGTTCATTCTCTTGGATCTAATCCAAATATTTGTAAAGAAGTGTGCCTTCCTATTTTGAGTAGTGAGCTCTAGGTAGTGTGCCTAAATGCAAGTGCATTCCCATTTTATAAACTTCTTTTTGAGTATACTCAAATTATATTGTGGAATGGCCATCCACCATGGTTTTTCCCCTAACAGGGTTTCCATGTAAAAATCCTTGTGTTATGGTGTTATGGTTATTTTCTTTCTGTTTGTACATATTTATTTTGGTTGAATGCTTAAAGTGGGTTAATGATCAGAATAATAAAGTTATTTTTTGCAAAACATCAATTCACCCCCCCTCTCAGTGTTGCTTGTTTCCAATAGTTTTGTATAGGAACTTTCTTATGTCAAACCCCATTTTGGTGTTTCCAGCTCCATGAGCAACAAATGATGATGATCAAGAGGGATTACCCTAAGTTGGGAAGAGGCAAAATGAACAATAATTTATTGAAACAATAAAGGATAAATGATAATGTTACCTTGGTATGAAATCTCTATCAAAGTGATGTACACACCATGATCTACCACAATTTTTGTTTGATGGATGCTTGAATGGCTTGAAGGCCTACAATTAGTTTGTCCATAAAACACAATAGATTGTTGTAGCTAGCACACAAAGGATAACTCAATACATCTTCACAATAAGTGCATCATAGTAGCTTCTTGTTTATCCCTTACTTCAAATGTTCAAATGAGAAGAAAAATTGTTTACATATGCATTCTAATTGATATTTCTAATTATAGGATAACTGGGAACTTTTTATTTCTTCAAGGACTGACACCAAAGCACTAAATTTGAAATAGGTCACCCCTAAGGTCAAGGGTGCCCCTGCCCTTGACTAAGTGTTTTTTTCCCATTTTTTTCGAGTGCTGGGAAATTCAATATATTATCATAATCTAGCTCAAAAATGAATAAATTATTATTATAAGAAAAATCGGGTGTCCATGTAGTGTAAAATTATTGAGGTCGACAATTTATGATGCTACATTTAACCCCCACTTTAGTGAGAGTATGATCTTATGTTCATACTCACACTAAAGGAATACATTATTTTATTGAAATTTGAAGAGATAGGATGACACCAAGTGTGCAAGCCCCAACTTAGGATCCCATAAATCCACAATGTAAAGACAAACATGAAGTAGATATATCACACACAAGATAAGGAAATATTCAACCATAAATAAGGCATACAATTAGGACTTAATGGAGTACATATAAAAACATACATAAAACATACATAAAGCAAACACAATATATACAAAGAAAATGTGAAGCAAACACATGAAATACATGGAGCATACACATGAAATACATAGAGAAAAACATAAAATCCATGAAGAAAACACAAAAAATACATGAGGAAAACATAATACATATATAATGAGAACATAAAACATACATAGAATATAAAACAACAAATGTTAATACACAAAAACTAAAGAACTAAAACTAAAAATTTGAGTCATTAAGGAAAAGAGACCTCAATATATAAGGCCATCTCAATTACCAAGAATCATCCATCGAATGCAAAACATAGACATCTAAAATGCTACAATAAAAGTTCTCACAAAGATACATAGATCTACCAGCTAGAAAGTTATGTTGTGCTAGGTGCCCATGTAACATTGATAAATGATAGGTCCCATAAGGCTAGAAAGTTGTGTTATACTATTTTACTCATGAAACACATGGTTATATTGGATAGAAAGTTGTGTTATGTTATGTTTCCATGTAAAAATTCTCAAGTTCTCAAGCCAACTAACTCCATTATGCTAGGTTCATGGACTATTTGGTAATCACACTTCAAGGAGCATATAAAAATTTAACGTCATGGGGGATGAATAAATGATTCATGACATAGGGGATAAATTTATAACCACACTTTAGGGGGTGTTATAAATGACACCACCATAAAAGGGGGTATGTCAATATGCCAAATCTCACAATACACCAATGAAAATGGATAGGATGATATGCCCCCTTAAAATGTTAGCATACTTTATATGGTGATATTTTAAGGAAAATAAGGGAAAGAGGGGATCCTCAAGAAGGATACACACCTCAAAAACTAGGTATCCTTACCCCCAAGTGTAAAGGCAAGGACAACCATGCTAGATACTATCATGTGTTTCTATCGTAGAAGAGATACGGTTACACACAAAATTGTACCACCATGAATATAAATGAGAAAAACATGAAGGTAAAAATTCCACATAGTGGGGAGCAATACCATACGAGAGAGATATTATCATTTAGAATGAATAGGTGCATCAACACATGGAAGAGTGATAGCACAACAATCAAGAAGATATTTTATTTTCTTAATCAAGGCCTAGTGCTCATTGGTAGAATGACCATACACTTAATGATATGCACAAAAAGAGTGATTTCTATGAAAATTCTAATGTGTTGGAGGAGGAAGAAAAAACAAGTGGGCTTTAAGAAGCCTTGACAAAATATTCTCTTGCTTAGATAGGGGATAAGGGGTAGGAGACAGTCCTTTCTCTTTTGAAGAATTATTTTCTCGCCTACCACGAGAGGTCATAAATATAGTAGATGATGGAGGGTGTGATGTAGACAAAAGAGAAATTTGGAAACCTAAAACCCTTTTTGCAAGGTACAGTTTAGATATCACATGATCCTTATCTTCATGTTTCATGTTTTCATTATATCCAATTTTAGAAATAATTTTAAATCCAATCCCATAATGTTTTTCCAACTCAAATGGAGGAGGATAAGTCTTGCCTAAATGATTATAATAAGAATATTTTATTTTGAAAGAATGCAAATCCTTTCTAGGTGTTGAAATGATAGGATTAGATATTGCTAACACACAAGGGATGAAAGATAAAGATCCCCCATCCCCATCACAGGGTGATGGTTTTGGATTTGTTGATGTAGAAGAAGATTGAGCAAATAAAACACAAGGCTCCTTAGATTTAGATTGTGAGATTTTGTACTCTTGCACAAAGGAGAGTATAAAATTTAATGAACCCCAATCATCATCTAAAAAACTACTTGAAGATGAAGCATTATTGTGAGAATTATTTGCAATTTGAGAAGAGGAATGAAAAGATTGTGTTGAACAAATATCTAACTCTTTAGGATTTGATGGTGAGATTTTATACCCCCCGCTGAAAGTAGGTATAAAATCTAATGAGCCCCAATCATCACCAAAGAGTATATTCATAGTATCATTATCATTAGAAGGTAATAGTTCAATTTTTGAAGATAGATTCAAAGTACTAAGAGAGTTGGAAATGTTATGTTCAATTGGTAAATAAATTTTTGCATCTACTTTAACCATATATACCTTGTTATTGTATTCATATTTCATTGTACAGTGAAGAGTAGATAGGACTCCCTTCATGGCATCAATCCATCATCCACTAAGAAGAATATTATATAAGAGAGGTTTAGGCATGACATGGATAAGGGTATGAAAATTCATGATTCCTACCTTGATGGGTAGTGTAATTGTACCCAACGATTTCCTACCAACGTTATCAAAGCCACAAATAGAAAGATTATCCAATTTTATGAGAGATTTATCCACACTGATCTTATGTAAAAGGTTAATGCTATAAACATTCATACCCAATCCATTGTCAATGAGAGTATGTATAAACCTAGTTTTATTAATGACAACAAATATTATTAGGGCAATATTTTGGTTTTGGACTTCAAGAATCTATAATTCATGTTGAGGAAATGTGATATCCAAGTTTGTTGCATTGATATCATCTAGCAAGGCTCCTACATCATTCAGTTTAACAAAAAGTAGTACCAAAATCTTTTGTAAAGCCTCTTGGAACATACCATGGTAGATGGGTGAAGTTTGAATTATCTCCCAAAGAGAGATATATGTTAGATTATTATGAAGTTTCTCAACAATATCATACTCTTTGTCATTGTGTTGAGAAATATGAGGTGTGGGGGAAAGATATGGTTGAGAAAATAGAATGCGTTAGATGCACAGGACAACTGAGAGGGAAGGTGAATCGGTTCTACATTAAAATATTTAATCCCTCATTAACTTTCAAACCCTTATCAAACTTAAAACCTTCATTAAGCATTAGCAAAATGTAAACATATGAAACAACAATGCAAACACAACCATACACAAGAAAACACCATATTTACATGGAAAACCCTAAGCAAGGAGATACCATGGCGAGGATTGGCTCACAAATATATGAATAGAAATATCAAATACAATTAGGCTCACTGCCCCAAAAAAAGAATAAAGGCTCACTAACAAGGACTCACTACCCAAAGGACTCACTGTTTGGAAGAAAGAAGATAGAGGAAATTGTTATAGAGAGATTCACTATCTCAAAGAAATAGGAAGTTCTGCCACTGCAACTTTATGCCATTTGCAACCTTTGGCTCACTACCTCTAGCAACTTCAAGCACATTGAAAATGTAGACACCTTCTACTCATATTGCAAATGGAGTCATAGGCATTAATTTCACACTCAGATCACTACACTTGATCATATTTGCATAGCACACTTGCCACACAACTCAACACAAACTCCATATTGCATGTATACCATCTATGACCTCAAAAAATTCCTTAAGGTTGACCTCAATGAGATGTATGCACCTCAAACATGCAACACCAAAATAGGTTGGCACCAAACACCTCTATGGTGGAAAGAAGTGAAGGTAGACCACACCATGGGTTAACTAGGACCCAAATCTACACGAACATATATCACCACACTTCCACAAACAACAAACAAGCTTCGCAATTAGTGCTAGCACGCCAGGTCATCCAAACCTACACTAACACTAACAAGCGGATGCATACACACCTCTCCAAGTATGAAAACACCACACAAACCACATAGAAAAACTCCACAACATTCTAGAATATTCCACATCATTAGAATATCCAACACCACTACCACAACCACCTTAAACTGAAGAACACATTCATTTTGTGCAACCAAACACACTGCCATAGAACAAAGTTTATGAATCCAAGCTTGCAGAGCAACTCATCACTCAACACTCCAAGGGGAAGTAGATATAGACAATATAAAAATGTTCCCAAATCCACAAGATAGGAAATAACAACACAAAGAAATTTGGAGCAATCTCATTTCTCTCAGACAACCATCTTCACAAGAAAACACACTATTAAACACAACTTCCTCTGTTGCATGATCTAGAACCTGACACTCTAGATATATCACCTTTGAATGCCTCTAATCATCACATCCAAACCACACAAGCATATCTTCAATCATGAATAAATATGGACCACACCACTAAACACACCTTTATTACCTTGCACACTCTTTTATTCAAATTTTCTCAAAAGCACTTGGAAACCAAGTGAACCAGCTACATCAATAACATTGCAAACATATCCTCAACATATCTACAACACTTGCAACACTTTCTCAATACCACAAACACTTCTTTCCATGACCGCATAGCATGACTACACTAGAGGTTGACATCAAACCACAACATATCCACACTAGCACCAGTACTGAAACACACTAATGACAACACCACCAACAACTCCAATACAAGGGGTTGACATGAATGCCAACACTAGCAATCTCCATATTTTTGACATCAATGGCAACACCTGCAACATACTTGCAACAAAATGGAGGTTATAATTTTCTTTGGTTGTTTATTATTTTGAGTATTATATGTGTGAGACACTGCATGATAATGTGGTTGTTGTGACACATTTGGCTACGTGAGTTGTTTCGCAAAGTTTAGGATATGACCAAGAGGTTTAGACTAGATTAAAGGAGGTCCAATAATGAGGGAATGAACAGTTTGACACTGAGGCACACAAGGAGGGTAAATGATATGTTTGGTTTAGGACATCTCTTGAGAGGGGTAAAGAGAAACATCTTGAGAAGATACAAATGCTAGGCACAAAGCATTATTTTTTTGTTGTACCCAAGGGAGAACCAAGTAGGTTGGATGAGATTTTGATCACTCTCGATGAGAAAAATAAGAAATTTTATAAAATAATAATGAATTAGGTGAAATAGGGCCGAACTAGCAATACATAATAAAATTTGGAAGTTCCAAAAGTAGGACAAACTGCAAGAACTAGGAAATGGATCTAAATAGATATCACATATAGGGTTTCACACAAAAAAATTGATTCTAAACTAACTGGTCAAAGGAATGGGCGCCCTAGGATAGAGGTGCAAAATTTTAGTAGTTGAAAAATCTAGAAACCACCTACAGTGTCTAAGGATCTAAGGTAGCGTAGATTCAAGTTTGAAAATAAATAAATTGTTGGAAATGCATGAAAACCTAATTTGTCTATGTGAAGAATACACATGCATAAAAAATTATAATTTTAAAGTAATGCAATATGTTCAAATGATAATTTAAAATGTTGTAACTAATTGAATTTATCTTGAAAAGGATAAAACATAACACTTTTTGAGCTTTTGAAATGAAAAACATATGCAAATATTTACTTTTTAAAAAAAAACTAACAAAATATGCATGCACTTTGATAAATGAAAATCACCTAAGATTGCACTCAAATTTCACAATGAAAGACTTATTATTTCAAAATTTTCACAAATGTAAGAAGCACGGAATTCACCAAAATATAGTAGAAAAATTGATAATAGATTTAACTAATAGATTAATTAGGATTAACTCTTTTTAATGACCACATTCAAACACAAACCACCTAGGGTTTGATGATTGGCTAACTACCATAAGGGAGATTCAATCTCCTAGGGTTTGATTCTTTTGAGTTACAAGGAGGATAATTTTGTTGTATATTTTAACAAGCCTATTTGAGATAAACCCTAGATCTGAAAATGTATTTTATCACACAAATGAAAAAAAAAATTAACAAAAAAATTATAGATCTGAAAAAGAGTGATAAAGAGGAACTTTCTATTGAGAACTGGGCTTGAATTTGAGGGTTAGGGGTGTTGGCACCCTACAATAGAAAATCTTCTTTTTTGAGATTTAGAAACTTCATATGGTATGTTACAATCCATTTTGTGTTTCCTATGACTTCTTGTTGACATTGTTGCAAGGTGTGCACCCTTGGTCTCCTTATGTTGTACAATGTAGCACTCAGGTTCATGGCATGGCTTAACCGCCTCCTATGGATTCATTAACTCTAGCAGTTGTATTGGGATTTAACAAGTCAATCTTTTGGTGAAACAACAAATGTTTGTGCAACAATTCACTAGTAGAATTTGGAAAATAAATGACTAGGTGACTAAAAAATTTAGTCACAACAACTAAACATGAGTAAATTCTACTCATTTTTTGCAACTTGGCTATAAATGAGTAAATAAATAACTAATTTGGTTGTTGACTAAAAATTATTTAGTCACACAAATAAAAATGACTAAATAGTTAGTCATTTATTTAGTCACAATCCATTTGAATAAATCATTTAAGGAATCAAGAATATATTCCACCAAAATACTCTAAAACTTTAATAAACATACTCTAAAACTTTCGTCAAAATCTTATTTTCAGGCGTAGCCCACCAGAATGAATTTTTCATTTTAATAAACATACTCTAAAACCTTCATTGAAACCTTATTTTTAGGCGTAGCCTACCAAAATGGAGAAGTGTTTTAGTAAAGAATGACAGAGAATGGTAAGGAGATGTGCATGATAGGAGGCATAGGATTCATTGTTGCTTATCTCATTCTTTTTCTTCTCAACAAGGGTTACATTGTTCGCGCTACTGTTTGTAATCTAGGTATTTAATTGACATATATTTTCATAATCTCAAATTCCTTCAGATTCTTTTGAAGTATCAATGTATCCTATATAGGGTTTAGAATGATTTCTTTTAATTTTAAAAAATAAATCAGATGCTTTTGAAGTATCAACGTACCTATATAGGGTTAGAATGATTTATTTTAATTTAAAAAAATAAAAAAATGATGTATTTTCCTGTGATTAGATAATGTGAAGATCTCTTAAATCTTCCCCAAAACACTATCCTCTTTGGCACTGTATTCATTACTCCAGCTGCAAGGGTTTTGAATGTGACATCTTTAATATCTTCATGACAATGGTTTTTAAATAGATCTCAGTCTTTGATTTAATCTTTATCATGGTAACCCTTGAGTTCCATAATCCACCTTCAATCTCTTCTAAGAACATTGTCTTAAGCTAGACTGCATAGTATGCATATAAAGCAATTCCTTCATACCTACCATTGTTCCAAACCACCACTCACTGCCTTGCTTAAAATGTTGCCTCCATAAGCACAATAGCATGTTTTAAAATCATGGTTGCTAGTGATTGACCATTAAGGTCACTACTTTCATCAAGATACAATGAGATTTTTGTCTTCAAACTCAAGGCATTATGCAAGATAAAATAGTGAATTGTTTGTTATGTATGGTTTAATTTTCTTGCACATTTACTACTTTGCTAACTTCCTTTAAGACTGGATATTGCACCCTCAACTGCAATCTCAAACAACTCACTCACTGTCACTCAAAGTTTCCTTTCATGAGCATCCTTCTATAAAATCAAACTATGCCCTATAGACTACCTACTTACTTACTATAGGGGACTCATTGTTTCATGCTATTGTGGGTCTTAAGATCCTTCAACCTTATTTTCACGACTTCACAGTCCACAAGGTATTATTCACTATTCTCCCATCTTTGATGAGTCTCAAAACACTACTTAAACATGCAATCCACTACCTCCATTATACAATGGCTAAGAAGAAACATTGAACCTGTGATTACCACTATTACTTCATTTGGACGGTCGTTCCTTGATTACATTTTCCTTTCCTAACACTACCAAAAGCATTTGAAAAACCCTTAAGGTCAGCAAGGGGGTAAGTAAACTCACTGTTAAAATATCCACTTTATTATGCAAGGTTTGAGCTTTATTATCTTGTCACTGCTTAGCCTCTTTTTGACGGTCACACCTCAAGTGACTGTCATTCTTCTTACCATAGATTGCATTTACAAATTTCATTGAGCTACATAGTGTGCTTGTTATTGGCTACAATCTTTAGATCATAGAAGTAGAAAAATCCTGACTAATCCCGATTTTTAAAAAATCTACAAGCTGGATGATTTTTTCCCCAATTTTTTAAAAAAATATTTGACCTTTTGGTCAACTATTTTTTCCCATTTCAAATAGCAAAATTTCCAAAAAATGTGTTTATATCTGCAAAAAAATGTGAATAAAATCATGCTGATTTCCGCATGAAAAAAAACCATGAGACCATAGCTTGTTGCTTACTATTATGCTTTGATAGATTTTTTCCAAGCATCCATAGCTTGTTCAAAAGTACTTGTTTTAGGATTTTAGCCATAGCAACAAGGCAGTGAATTTTTTGATAAAATGCTTTGGTAGATATGTATGAAAAATGTGGTAACATAGACAAGGCAATGAACTATTTGAAAAAATTCCTCAAAGAAATGTGGTCTCATGGTGATGGAATGGCATGATGAATGCCATGACAAGCAATATGCTATGGATTTTCATGGCATTCCATCGCCATGAGGCCGCATTTCTTTGAGTAAAATTTTCAACCAACTCAATGCCTTGTCTATGCTATTGCTTACTATTATGCTTTGAAAGATTTTTTCCAAGCATCCATAGCTTGTTTGAAATCACCCGTTTTAGGCTTTTAGCCATAGTAGCAAGGTAGTGAACTATTTGATAAAATTCTTTGGTAGACATGTATGAAAAATGTGGTAGCATAGACAAGGGAGTGAACTTTTGAAAAAATGCCTCAAAGAAATGTGGTCTCATGGTAATGGAATGCCATGACAAGCGAATTGTTATGGATTGTCATGGAATTCCATCACCATGAGACCACATTTCTTTGAGGAATTTTTTCAACCAGTTCACTACCTTTTCTATGCTATTTCTTACTATTATGCTTTTATAGGTTTTCTCCAAGCATCCATAGCTTGTTCGAAAGCACTTGTTGTAGGCTCTTAGCCATAGGAGGAAGACAATGAATTGGTTGATAAAATTCTTTGGTAGACATGTATGAAAAATGTGGTAGCATAGACAAGGTAGTAAACTATTTGAAAAAATGCCTCAAAGAAATGAGGTCTCATGGTGATGGAATGTCAGGGCAATCAAAAGCAATTTTCAATTGTCATGCCATTCCATCACCATGAGACCACATTTGTTTGAGGAATTTTTTCAAACAGTTCATTGCCTTGTTTATGGCTTGTCATGGCATTCCATCACCACATTTATTTGATGCATTTTTTCAAACAATTCACTACATTGTCTATGCTATTGCTTACTATTATACTTTTGATAGATTTTTTCAAAGCATCCATAGCTTGTTCGAAAGTACTTGTTTTAGGATTTTAGCCATAACAACAAGGCAATGAACTATTTGAAAAAATGATTTGGTAGAAATGTATGAAAAATGTGGTACCATAGACAAGGTAGTGAACTATTTGAAAAAATGCCTCAAAGAAATGTGGTCTCATAAAATGCCATGACAAGCAAATGCAATTGGCAATTGTTCCTAGTTATTAGTTATGCAATGTGAAGTAACTGCATAACTGGTTAGGTTGACTTTGTAAAAAATATATTGTAATTGAAATTTTGTCATCTATCAGCATCTAGTTATTAGTTATGCAATGTGAATTAATTCTTTGAGTTTGAAAGATGTGCAATGCAATGTATTCAACGATATGAATATAAACTACAAAAATCTATTTTTTACAATTCATTAGTTAAACTCTTTATTTTGTTTTCTCTCTATATCTCTATGCTATGGAAATTCCTTTCAATTTCAAAAAATATATAGTTTGTATCTCTTGTTCTACAATTTTATACATTTTTTTAAATCTATTTTTTTCCTTATTTTTTCTAGTTTTTTTCCCGATTTTTTCAAAAAATCTTATACTTTTGGTTTGTCAAATTTTTCCCCAAAAGATTTTTGTTGCTATGCTTTAGATTGCAAGATTTTGTTATTGGCTACAATGTCTCAATCTTTCTAGTATTGCAACCTCACTAATCCGCTAGAGTTATTGTTTATGTTTCTATGGAGGCCTAGGGTTTGTACCCTAGTCATGCTCTTACCAATGCTTCTGTTGGTATTAAAAAAAAACCTTAAATATTGGGTCAAAAAATTAGCTATCTTGACAAGGTTTTGGAATGATCTTGGATTGTATCCTAGAGTGTGTGGGAAGCTTGTGTTTGATCATTGAGGTATGTAAACCTGATCAGGGAAATGTATCCTATATAGCATGGGTCTTGCTATAATAATTTTCTTCATGGTTATTAGTAGATCACATTATTATAGTTTGTGGTAACCCAAGATTGCATTCAAGTATGTAACAAAATTGGTTTGTAGTTTAAGTTGTACACTTTTAAGTAACATTCATAAGGTTTAGAAGAATAGCCCATTAAACATGGGTTGTGCTTGAATGCACTACATAATTGATATAACACAACCACTCTACATATCAACCAGAGTTATAGGCTCTTTATTGCAGCAAGAGGTAATTACCCTTGGATCATGCTATCATTACATTGTAACCTGTTAAACTTGATTCAACTTGAATGCACCCAATGATGATTGACACCTAATTGTGATGATAGTGATTTGTATATGAATTGTGCTCATATGAGTTCCTCCATTTCTATCACAACATAGCCACATTTAACTTGGGTCACACGTGAATGCATCTTGTATTTGTTATAGCACAACTATGCCACATGACCAATAGAGTTATGGATCACACAATTACAGTCACAAGAATTTGTTCCTTGGTTGTGCTCTTATGGTGATTCCATTATCATTACAGCATAACCCTTTGGACTTATATTGCTCAAATCCTTATATTGCTTATTTTCTCTTTGGATGGATTGTTTCATGGATTTTTAGTGATTTATACAGTTTTTGTTTTGATAGTAAATGACATCAGATTCTTTATGAAGCTAAAATGATTTATTAATTATGGTTTTATGATTATTTTGAGTTTTATTTAGAAGGGGTTAATATGTGGCATTTTATGTGCAGGAAGAATAGATTGTGATGCAACATTCGGGTATGGACGGTTCAGGAAAAAATGGATTCCTATCATTGTCATAACTAGGTTGGAGAGTACCTTGAGCTAGTGTGAAACACTTCCGAGTGTTTTTGGTAGGAAGCATAACCTAATTGTAGGAATTTATGAATATCCGACAGAGGAAGTTCCTTTATTCTAAAGATAAAATCATAAATCTTCTTGTCCAATTGGACATCCAACCTGAGATCTTTAATATCTGATAGAGAAACTTTGTACATTCTAAAGATAAAATCATAAATTTGCTAGATCAATTTCATATTCGATTTGAGGTAGTGAAGCTCCAACATAGGAAGTTCCTACATTTTAAATATAAAATCATAAATTTAATTAGTCCAATTTGAGATCCAATTTGAGTTTGTGAAGCTCCGACAAAGAAAGTTCCTACATTCTAAAGATAAAATCATAAATCTTCTTGGTCCAATTTGAGGTCCAATTGTAAGGATTTGTCTTTTTAATTATACTTTCTAACATTTGGAATGATACAAATTGTTACTTTATAATTATGGTATTGCTTTTCTTCTAATGTTTTCAACCCTCATTTTAGGGAAGAGCTCTGAAGATTGTTCCTTCAGATGGATACTACACTTTTCCGCTATAGGTTCTGTCTAGAAACACCAGAAGCTCAAGCACTATCATACTCAAGTACAACAAAGTTTGAGGTGAATTTCACTTAGTATTTTATGTTGATATGGATATGTTCTAACCTGTAGTTAATTTTTGTAGCATAACAGATAGGCTAAATAGTTGTTCATATACCATAGTTTCAAATTCTAAATTGTTATACCTTATTCTAGGAGCAAACCAGAGGGGGAGTCTATACATAAGACACCATTGTTTCAAATTCAAAATTGTTGGCTCTTTCACAATTGTTTGCTTCATTTATTTGATCTAAGACATCCTACAGTATAGAAGATGCTCTCAAAATCACAATAAAATCCTTTATTCTGGGATGACTGTTCAGAATCTTTCCCATCATAACAATGAACAAAAGCATCATTCATTAACCTAAACTTTGCAAGAGTTTCATCAAATTCTACTTTTCCACTCTCTTTTCCATTATGAATTTTATTCCCAATTTCATCCATGAAGAGCTTCCTCGGCCTATAGATCCTGTTGTTATCCATAACTTTACTAGGTGTCGAGGATAGCTTCGAGTTATTACCCAAGCAACAATTGAAAAAATTTGGCCTTACCAGATCAAAATATGGTAAGTCCGATTTTGTTCAATTGTTGCTTGGGTAAAAACTCGAAGCTATCCTCAACACTTGGTAAAGTTATGGCTAACAGCAAGATTTACAGGCTGAGGAAGATCTTCATGGATGAAATTGGGAATAAAATTCAGAATGGAAAAGAGAGTGGAAATGTAGAATTTGATGAAACTCTTGCAAAGTTCAAGTTAATGACTAATGCTTTTGTTCATTGTTATGATGGGAAAGATTCTAAATATTCATCCTAGAATAAAGGATTTTACTGTGATTTTGAGAGCATCTTCTATACAGCAAGTTGTCTTAGATCAAATAAGTGAAGCAAATAATTGTGAAAGAGCCAACAATTTTGAATTTGAAACAATGGTGTCTTATGTATAGAATCCCCCTGTGATTTTCTCCTACAATAAGGTATATCAATTTAGAATTTGAAACAATGGTATCTAAACAACTATTTAGCCTATCTGTTATGCTACAACAATTAGCTACAAGTTAGAACATATCCATATCAACATAAAACAGTAGGTGCAATTCACCTCAAACTCTGTTGTGGTAATTGCTTTGTAAGGAAGTTTGCACTCCATGAAAATTCTCTGTGCACATTAGTATGTTGGTTATTATCTCGATCTCCTTTGTGATCAAAAGAATAGTGAAGTTCATTGCATAACTCATTTACTTCTTACTCATTGTGTTCTCAATCACCATGTGCAAATGACTTAGAGGACAAATCTTTGTCACCATTTGACAGTAACTTTCATTGTTTTTGTATTGTGTGTTATGATTCAATCACTGTTTGATAGTGTTCTTCCTTTCCCAGTCCTATAGGACAGAGGACAATTCACAGTTTGCAACTCTTTAACAACGGTAAATCGATACGGTAAAGATATTTAAAATTTTAGAAGTGGATTTTTTTTTTGAATTGCTAAAGCCTATTTATCAGTTTTATAACTTAAAATTATTTAAGCTATTTGAATAGCTAATGAATGAAAACTAGTAAATTACTACTTATTTAGCTTTTCCTTTTGCATGTTTACAGGGTTATTTCTTCCAGCATTTGTTAGGCCTATTTTGGATTCTATGGAAACAAAAAAGGCAGTTCCACATCCAGGTCTAAATGAGGTGATGACCCATCCTTCTATGATGAAGTTTGCAAGATACACCCAAGATTCATAGATCTAAAAATATCATATTTTTAAAACTTTAGATCTTTGAGATTGTTGTAGATTTGATTTGATTTTTGTACATTTGAATGGATCTAAAAATTGTTGCTTGAAAATGATGTAAATGAAAATGTTATTTGTTCAAAATAATCTCAGGGTGTTATTTTTCACTTGCACAATTTTTTTTTGTCTACCTTAAGATAATCATTAAAATTATCATTTTGTTAATCATAATATTTCATTGTATATTTTTATTTTGTTAGATTGTATTGGATAGTTAATGGTTAAGTTTTTTTTAAAAAAATCAGCATAATATACTTTCCATGTACTTCTTTTCATCACTTGTAAATCTATTTTTTTATTATTTTTTGTTACTTTTTGTGATCATCAAAAATAGAGATGATTTAGTCTCTATGAAATATTTTCATGCATGTTTGAGATCTCTACAAGGTGATGAAAAAGGCCCTATGATTTGGTAGGGTTTTGAGTATCCTTATTGTTTTGATGGTAATGTTGTCACTAAGTTCTCTCCTTGCCCAAATATAGTCACCTGAGAAACTACCTTGATGCTCTTGACTATAAATTGCTTTGTTCTCCCTACCTTCTCACTACAGGATTGATTCTTCAACTCTACCAACCGCCCTTCCATCTCAGTGTCTTTTCATGCTCTTGCATCTATTCTCTTATGAATTTATTCTTATGACTCTAAAAGCTATCACTAGGTCTATTATGACTATTAGGTCTTTGAGGGTATATGATTTTCTACTACAAACTCTTAAATTTTCATACTTTTGATGACAATTCTCCAAGGATGTTTTCTCACCGATTTAACTCTATGTATATTCTCCATTATGCATTGAAAATTCATGGTTTCTAGTTAACTATTTATTGGTGTAACCATTGCCATGTTTCTTGGGACTGTCATCCCTATAGGATAGTTTCCTTATAGACCTAAATGTAATTTAAAAGGTGCCCATAAATATTGATAAGTTTCATAAGACTGTTGTGTCAAGGTAGTAGATGGTTGTGACAAGTTTCATAATACTGCCATACCGCAAGAGCCAAGAAGACATGGTGCGGTGTAGTGGTAACATCCTACATTACCATGAAGGTTGAGCAATAAATGTGTGTTATGGCAGTAACTCAAATACTTCTTTCATATCCCCATAAGAGCTAAGAAGACACGATGTAGTGTAGCGGTAACATCTCGCATTACCGTGAAGGCTGAACAATAACGGTGTGGTGTAGTGGTAACATCCCACATTACCATGAAGGTCGAGCAATAACGATGCGGTGTAGCGGTAAAATCTTGCATCACTGCAAGGATCATGTCAAAATGGTGTGGTATCACTATTAAACTATAAAAAGAAATATCACATTTCTTTGAGGCATTTTTTTGAAACAGTTTGCTTTCCTTGTGTATATTGCTTCCACATTTTCATGTATGTCTAGCAGGGCACTTGTAACTACAACATATGACAAAAAAAATCCCTATTGTTATGCTTTGATGGATGTCCCTTTGTAATTATTGGATATCTAATGTAGTGCACATTATTATAGTGTAAGCCTATTTTTTAGATTGTTTCATTTAGCATCACCAATATTCTCCACAAGAACATTGTCCATGTTTAAAATGATAGAAATGGTTCACATCTCTCAGAACAATTTCTCTTGCAACAATCTTGGAGATGAATTTAGATGCAGTGTGAAAATCAAAACATACTTGAAGGTTCTTAACAACTCTAATAGTTGTACCAGGGGCCATGTTTAACAAACCAAATGCAATTGCTAACTTTTCACTATGGTGGCAGATAAATGATTCTTTTTTCTTTTATTCCATAGCATTGAGTAAAAGTCTTGAATCTGGAAATACCTTGTTGCCTTCATTTTCCAAGCCAACTTCTCCAATTTTGCATAGATCTCCCATGTTTGTGGATGTGATCTATCTCCTACACAAAAAATCATGTACCATTTTATGCCCTTCAATCCAACTACATGCAGGTATCTTTTTAATTCCTCTATCTTTCATCAATCTCCTTACTATTTGAACCTCACTACACCTGCCCACTTCTGCACAGATGTTTTAGAGAAGAACATAAGTTGCAGCATTTTTAGGATCCAACTAAAAAAGAAATGTTGCTGGAATACTCAACCTATATTCATATATGATCCATAGGAACCAAACATTTAGCTGGCATCTCAGTAATAATGTTTAGGGTGTCCTCAAGATACCCAGCATGGGCACGAAGGTCAACCATGCACACCTAATGATCAACTATATATTTAATGCAATAATGGTTACTAACGTGTGAAGTATGTGCAGCCCTCACCCACTAAACATGCATGACTGCATGCATCTAGAACACAAGAAAAACTTACAATGTTGGTGTTCCAAAGTGCTTCATTAATTCAAATATTTTCAGAGCTTCCTTGCAAAATCCATTTTGTGCACATTCTACAATCATATCATTTATTTCCATGAGATGACATCTATTTGAGGCATTATGTCAAACAATTCATTTTTTACTACATTTTGGTGTCAAATCTTTGGTAATTATGGTTAGTTTCATACATTCAAATTTTGAATTATGGGAAATTATATACAGTAAATAAATTGATGGTTGTTTGGATAGTGAAATTAGCTCTCTTAGAAATTAACTAAAATATCTAGAAGGATTATTTTAATTAAAGAGGATTTTGTGGTTATTTTTGTAACAATGATTAACAATGATTTTACAGTGCAGCTAGCTTGCTCTTTTCATTCAAAATATAAGTCATCAAAGTCAAGGACATAACAAGAAGATGGTACTCTACTTCAAAACCTCAACCTCACTTAGTTTAGCCTGCTTACATGAGGATATTAAGGAAGTTCGTAAAAAAATAATATATATATCATTTTTTGTTTGTGAAGGAGAATCCTGTGAGATTCAATATGGTAGTGGATCAATATCTAGTTTCTTAAGTGAAGATGATGTCACAGTTGGGAAACTTGTTGTGAAACATCAGGTTAGTAATTTTTGGATGTTAAGGCTTCCCAATTGGATATCAAAGATCTTTTCTCATCAACTTAATTTGGAATTTATGTATAAATGGATTCTTTAATGGTGCGGGTCTTTACTGAGAGAACACATGAACCAGGGTTGACATTTTCGTTGGCCAAGTCTAATGGCATTCTTGGGCTTGGTTTCCAAGAAATTTATGTTGATAATTTTGTTCCAGTCTGGTTAGTGTTGATAGCCTTCATTCTATAATATGTCAACTTCATTCTATAATATGAGCGTATCACCTTTCTTAAATTTTAAACAAGGTTCTGAAATCAAGGGTTCAATATACATATTTCAAGCCTATGTTGAACAATTTGTTTAAGGCATTTGTTGACAAGGCTACAATTTTTTAATTGATTTATCTTTCTGTTGTGTTTGGAATTTCTTTTGTAAACTTGCAATATACAATGCACTTTTATTCTTTATGAATTGAGACTAATATTAATTTTGTTGGTTGTATTGAGGAACAAATTCATTCATGGTAGAAAAGGTAGCACCCTATTGCTCATAAATGGCACATTGTATATAAAGGAGGAAATATTCTAGTTGGGTTATTGTTGACTACGTTGAAGGAGAGAGCTTCATATATGGGACACGATCAAAACTCTCCTTGGATTCTACATGTTACAACTTGCTCCAGGAAGATTGCCCACATTGTAGAAGTTTTAAGAGATGAAAGGGGCATGTGCTCGCATTGAAGGGATTCATGCATGCATTTTCATCATTGCAGAAGTCTTTTGGAGAAGTTTATTTCTTGCAATCATTTCTCTACAATATTGTAACTCAGATTTTTAGTCTTGTGACTAAAAATAACAATTGTAATACTCTATTTGTAAGCTGTAACTAGAACACCTTTCTTTTATTAATAAAGTTCACCAATTTTTCCTTCTCAATGGCTGGCTTATTGTGTGCAATTGATGGTTGATGTGTATTTTTTTGTTTTATGCTTAAATCCTCAAATATCAGTCAATTAAAATGACTAAATATACTACTAGTTGACATCAATTAATAATTAAATTGACTAAATATACTACCAATTGATAGAAATCAGTGAATAGTGAATAAATATGACTAGATATATGACTAGTGAAATCAGTATATAAAAATGACTAAATACACTACCAATGCTTAGAAATCAATGAATAAAAATGACTAAAGAAGTGACTAGTTAACAACAATCAACGACTAAATATATCAGTGAATAAAAAATGACTAAATAAGTGACCAGATTACAACAATCAATGACTAAATCAACAACTAAATAAGTGACTAGTTAAATATATCAGTGAATAAAAAATGACTAAATAAGTGACTAGATTGCAACAATTAATGACTAAATCAACGACTAAATATAACAATACAAAAAAGTGACTAAATAAGTGACCAGATCGCAACAATGCATGACTAAATCAATGACTAAATATTCTACCAAATCGATTAATCAAAACAACCAATAAATGACTAAAAATGGTTTATTCATCAATCTAGTCGCATTATATATGACTAGCAATAAACTTCTAGTGGTCACGTGACCAACTATAGTCATTTATAATTAGTTTTTAGTAGTTTTTTTAGTAGTTTATTGTTGTTTTTGTACTAGTGATTGGTATTGGATCCTAAGTCACGGGTTCGAACCCCTTGCTTGTGCGGGGGGGAATTATTGCAAGGTGTTCCCTTGGTCTCCTTGTGTTGTGCAACATAGCGCTCGGGTTTGTGACATGTCTTAAATGCCTCTGGTGTATTCATTAACTCTAGCGGTTGTATCAGGCATTAACAAGTCAATCTTTTGGTGCAACGACAAATGTCTTTACAACAGACATAGCTTCTGGATCTAGCTCGCACACATGAAAAGAGGAAGAAAGTTTGTGTTGTATAGGGGCTTTCCTAAGTCAAACCCCATTTTGGTGTTTTCACCTCCATGAATAGAAAATGATGATGATCAAGAGGGCTTACCCTAGGTCAAGCAAAGCCTAAATGAATAATAATTGATTGAAACAATGAAGGATAAATGATAATTTTATCTTGATATGAAATATTTGTCAAATTGATGTCCACGCCATGAATTTCCACCAAAGGTTGTTTGATGGATGCTTGAATGGCTTGAAGACCTCTAATAGGTTAGTCCATAAAATACAATAGATTATTGTAGCTAGAATTTAGAGGATAACTCAATACATCTTCACAATAAGTGCATCATAGTAGCTTCATGTTCATTATTTCCTTCTAATGTTCAAATGAGAAGAAGTATTGTTTATATATACATTCCAATTGATCTTTTTGATTATAGGCTTACCTATGATATTTTTAATTCTAGTCCAAGGATTGACACCAAATCACTAAATTTAGAATAGGTCACCCCTAAGGTCAAGGGAACCCTCACCCTTGACTGGGTGATTTTTTCTAAAAAAATTTGAGGTGTCAAGGAATTTAATATATATTTATAATCTAGCCCTAAAATTAATAAATTATTATTATAATTAATGTTATACTAAAAATAGGGTGTCCATGTAGTGCAAAATTTTCAAGGTCAACAAATTATAACACTGCAAGATCTTTATTAATATGATACATAGTCACAATGAGGATAATGATTTTGGTCATGTGGAACAAATGGATAATTAATATCTTTCTATCACTACATTATCTAGTGTTGCTTCTCCTACACGTTGGTGCTCTTCATAAATTATCAATTAATAAGCCCTTTAGCTTAGGGATTATTTAAGGCATTGGTGCTAGGGATATGTCTTTAATTCATATTCATGGTGTATATTTCCCTTCTTCAACCCAACCTTTTCCTTCCACTGCCACTTCCCACACTTTGAATTCTTCTCATATGATCCCTTTTATTATGATCCATTCATCTTGTGTTCCTTCCTATAATGACATATACCTAGTTCTTATCCTATTATTGTTCTAGCTACTTCCTAATTCACCATTCTAGTGACATCCCTTCATATTATTGTCCTGGTGACATACCTTAATTTTATCCTACTAATGTCATAATTTTATGTTATGTAAAACTAGTACCATACCTTCCTCTTATCTTACTAGTGTTATAAATTCAGCTTTCCCTTCTATAATTTTTACTACTTACAATGATTCTCCTTCTAGTGCCATATATTTTCCTCTAATTCCTCATTTTATTTTTACCTCATGTTTCTAGTGATGAGTCCAGTTTATGACTCAATTTTGATAGAGTTTATTATCCATTTATTGTAGTTTTCATAGAATTTGACACTTGGATGTTGACCTTTTTATGATATTTCCTCAAAACCATAGACATTCAACATAAGCTTATTTTTGTAATCTTTAATGACATCAACATGCTATATGAACTATGTTAATTTTACATGTGGATTAATGAATGTTACATTAAGATAGTTAAAAATATGCAATTGTTGTGTGTACTAATATTGCTATGTAGATATAATTAGAATCCTACAAAATTGAGGAAGATTCTCCCAGTTGGTCATTCGCCATCAAGGTCAACAAGATGACTGTTCAAAGGTCAATGGAGGGAAGACTCTCAATGGAGGGAGATTCCTAGTTTAAATTGAAGAATTGTAACCACCTTGTAAATGGTCTTAATTGTTTGTTGAGCCAATATAAGAGTTACTGTTGTGCTAGATCTATGTTAATGTAAACATGCTTGACCAGATTCCATGCATGCATAAACTCCTCTCCACTTTTTATGCTTTCCCTAAAGTGGCATCCTCCTAATTTGTTGGAGTTGACCGCCTTGCTAGGTAGTTAGTTAGTAGTTCTTCTTTTTATAAATAAGACTAGAATGCTCCTTCTCAAAAGGTTGATTAATCTGATGTTGTATTCGCATTCTTAGTTTTTTTAGTAATACAGTTATGCTGCTTGATTATACTCATGTTTTCCAATGAATAAAATGAAGTTATAATTTCGTGCATTTGAGTTCACATTTGTTTTAAGGGATACTCATGCAAGGCATCCCACTTGGTGACCATTCCATCCTTTAGTTTAGTTATTACTTTTTGTTTAACAATTAGTTAAAAATATGGCACTGTCTGTTCTTCCAACCACTAAAATTCCATTCTATGACTATTCTTGCAGTGAAAGAAAATAGATTAGTTTCCTATTTGTTTGCTCAGATTTTCATTTTTGTTATGCATTTTAGATCAATATAGTTGTTGGTTGATGCTCAACATTCATATTACTTCTTTCCAAGAAATTTACTTTTAGCATTATGTCTTTCTTAGTTGTAGGATGAATATGACTACTTTGGATTTCAAGTGCACATACTAAGCTAACCCATTTCAAGTCTATGTTCCTGGGTTGAAAAGTTAAATGCACCTTCATGATGGTTGAGATAGCTATTCAGATTAGATTTCCAATCTCTGAATCACAGTTATAAGGGCTTAGTTGTTAAATCATTGTAGGAGGCCAACATTTTTTGGCGCCATTTTCGGGGATGGTGTCAAACTAGGGAGTTCTTTGGAGTCATTGATAGTTTTTCTTGTTATAGTATTTCTGAAATTTTGTTCTTAGTATACCCTTCATTTAGAAAAGTAATGATCCACCATTCTTTTTCCAATTCTTTGTGTAAGATGGTTGATAGTGAGTTGATATCATATGCATAAAGAAAGGATGAGATATGCTCATGGGAGATTCCTTCCTAATAACCTTGATCCATTCTAGCTAGTTGAGCATCAAAATTTTCCAAGAGAAGAAGAAGAAGAAGAGACGCACCCATTTGCTGCTGCATTCCTTGATTTGACCAGTTCTGAAATTTCCTCTATAGACCAAAATTAGATTGAGAATCCCTTTGCTTTGGAACTACATCAAGAAGGCATGGGTGATGCAAATAGAAATGGACCTAACCAACCAAATTTTCCTTTCCCCATTGCTCATCAAAATGAAGTTGACAACCTCAAAAATATCCCTGCTTCAGTCCTTCCTAAGTTCTATGGACTTGTCACAAAAGACCTTGATAATTTCTTGTTCGAGCTTGATATACTATGCAGGAGTTATGACTATACCATTGATGCCCATAGGCTTAAGCTATTCGCTACCACCTTGAAAGAAGCTACATTAAGATGGTTTATGAGCCTAGGCAGGAATACTGTGGAGACTTGGGAAGACATGAAGACAAAGTTCCTTGAGAAGTACAAGGAATACTGTAGGGGCAGTGACATGAGGGGAGATGACATTTTTAGGATGCAACAAAAGGAAGATGAGAGCCTAGAGGATTACATTTCAAAGTTTTTGTTCTACCTACAGAAATCTCCACACCATACATTTAATGAAGAATAAAAAAAGATGCTTTTCCTAAGAGGAACTAATGACAGTTGCACTGATGCCTTCGACCTGATGGGAGGAGAATATATCACCCAAGTTCCTTGGGAGGATATCAAGAAGATATGTCAGAACTATTCTAGGGTAGCTTCAAAGAAAGGGAGAGCTTACCAATCCTCTATGGGCAAGTCATCTACCAGTGGAGTTTCAAGGATGGAGATTACTCAATTAATGGAAGAATTCAAGAAAGAAATCATTAACAATCTAGCTACTTAGCTAGATACACTTCAGGCTAAGAAGAAACAAGAGGATGCAGAGGCAATGTTGGCAGAATATTGCCCTCATTGCAGACAAAAGAAGAAGGATTGTAGATGCAAGATGGTAGCTAATATTGACAATAAGTAGATTCCACCTAAGTTCAAGCCAATCCAAGGTGAAGATGACCAAGTGTTGGATGTTGTGTTGTGTTACTAATATGTGGTTGTCATTGATGTCAACACTATTAGCATTGTTGCATTAAAAGTGGTATATGTCAAGGATATTGAGAAAATTGTAATAAGAAGTGCTACAGGTTGTCAGTGGTGAAGTGAAGTTCTTTCTGTCAATGTGATCAATACGTTGTTGTTCAGAGGTTATGGACTAAAGGTTTTCTTGTTGAGTATATCTAGATTATCCACTTTAAGTCTCAGAGATCTGTGTGAAGATTTGATCGAGTTATGAAGATTTGTATTCTGACAATTTTTCTGTTACTTCAATTTGTGTTCTTGAATGAAGATCATGTGATTCCAGTAAGTTCAGTTACTATGGATGCTTCTCTGATGTTTCATGATGCTTGCGGATTTTTCTAGTTCGTGCTCTATCTGTGTTGCACGTCTACATTGATTGTTGTGCTCGTGATATGATATTTTCTCTTGCATGTTCATGTTTTTCATGTTCTTGGCCGATATGGTGTTGAAGCATATTGTGGATCTTTGAGAAGTAATTAATTGAAGTGGTTCATGTTTGAGGATGTTATTTTTAGTCTTCACTATGTTGTGGCCAACCTTGGTTGATTCGCATGAATAATCTTTATTGATTTGGGCTGACTTTTTATATTGATTTTATTATTTCTTTGGAGCCGACTTATAGCGATGCAGTTTCTTGTTGTGTATATATAAGAGAGATTGTTTTATCATTTGAAGGCATGTGTGTGCGAAGTGTAAGAGCCCTGTGTGCGAATAAATTTTAGATCATTTGAAGGTAGATTAGAGAGAGAAGAAGAGTGAAGAAGAGTGAAGAAGTGTTCATGTGCTTAACCGGAACTGTAACCAGGCATTAGCAGATGCTACTTTTCTCAGTTCAAAGTCTGATGGATTTAATCAGAACCTTTCTGTAAGATAGTGTGTCTTCCCTTGGGCAGTAAGCCTATTTTTTATTTGAGCAGTGAGCTCTAGGCAGTGTGACTAAATGCATGTGCATTCCCCATTCATAATTCCTTATACTTTTAATAGGGTATAATCTTGTGGACTAACCTCCACCATGGTTTTTCCCCTAACAAGATTTCCATGTAAAAATATTGGTGTTATGTGTGATTCTGATGTGTTGTTCATTTATGATTTCATGATTAATGATTAGATCTAAGAATAAGGTTAATAAGTTGAATACGTTTGAAATTCGATGACAACTAATTCACCTCCCCTCTTAGTTATCTTCCCTTGAGTTGCCAACAATTGGTATCAGAGCATGTGGTTCCTTGGAAGAAGTTTAATAGCTTGAGGTGATCTGGGATGGAAACTTATAAGAAGGGTAGTCCTAGATTTGATGGAAGAAATTATTCTTTATGGAAGACTTGAATGGAGTGCCATATGAGATGCATTGGTGAACCCTACTAGAGCATTACAAAAAATATGTATGTTATTCCATAGAATGGTCCTACTACTTTTGTTGAGATCAAGGATGTTGAGTATAATATCAGGGCTAAGGAGGCGTTGTTGAGTGCTTTGAATGATAGTGAGATGACAAATGTGATGGATCTGAAGACTGCTTATGAGATCTGGAAAAAGTTGGTAACCTTGTATGAAGGTGATGCTAATGTGAAGATTGCTAAGCTACAAAGTCTGAAAGGGAAATATGAAAATTTGAAAATGGGTGATGATGAAAATGTTACTACTTTCATGCAAAGAGTGAATGAACTTGTGTGTGGTATCAGATGTGCTAGTGGACAAATAGATGAATAAGAAATTATTGCTAAAGTGCTTAGATCCTTGCTTGATTCTTACAAATTCAAGGCTAGTGCTATTGAAGAGCTCTAGACTGTAACAAATGTTACCAGAGATATGTTGATTGGTAAGCTTACTGCTTTTGAGTTGAGTGAATTTGGTGATGCACTTCCTAAGGTTGAAACAAGATTCAAGGCCACTACTTTTGGAAGAGATAGACAGAGATATGATCCAAGTGAAGTTTCATCTAGAAAGACATTCCAAGTATGAGGATGAAATGAGACAACTCGATGAAGAAGAAAGAGAGCTTGAAGAACTTGAAGCATTGATTGTGAAAAGAGAATTCGGAGGACAAGGTAAGTATAAAGGAAAGTTGCCTATTAAATGTTTCTCTTGCAATAAGTAGGTCATTTTGCATCAAGGAGTCCTGAGAGAGTTTCCAAGCCAAGATTTAACAAGCCTTAATTCCAAAATAAGTGTTACTATTTCGTTGATGAAGGTGTGACAGATGATGAATCTGACAAAGGAAATGCAAGTGAAGATGAATTTGTGTTTATTGCTATCAAGGAAAATAATCATGTGTCTACTGAATCTACTAGTTGTACAAATGTGGAGAAATCCCTAGCTGCTTGAGTTGAAGGGAAAGATGAATGGGTAATTGACAGTGGTTGTTCTCATCATATGACAGGAGATAAAAGTAAGTTTGTGAATTTGGAAAAGTATGATGGTGGTTTTGTGAGATTTGGTGTGATCCATGGAAGAGGATGCATTTCTCTTGATGGTAAGCATAATATTGATGATTTCTTGTATGTTGAAGGTTTGAAGCATAATCTTTTAAGTGTTGGACAGATGGTTGATAAGGGATACAATCTTCAGTTCATGGATGGTAAGTGTAAAATATTGGGAAATTCTGGAAATGTGATTGCATCAGGTACAAAAACAAAAGGTAATATTTTCCACCTGAGTGTTGCTAGTAAAAGTTGTTCGATTGCTCAAATTGATGAAAGGTTGTTGTGGCATAGGATAATGTGTCATGTTAACTTTGATAATATTGTCAAGATAAGTTCCACTAAGGTTGTGATAGATCTTGCTAAGCTGATGAAACCTACTAATGCCATATGCAAAGAATGCCAGTTAGGAAAGAACACAAGAATTTCATTTTGAAGTAAACAACAAAATTCAAATGGATTGTTGGATCTTGTGCATACTGATTTGTGTGGTCCTACTAGAACTACAAGTTTACAAGGATACATGTAATTCATGTTGCTTATTGATGACTATTCAAGGATGATGTGGGATACTTTCTTAAGGGAGAAATTTGAAGCTCTGGAAAAGTTCAAGATCTTTAAGGCTATGGTTGAGACAGAGACAGGTCTAAAGATTAAATGTCTTAGATCAGATAGAGGTGGTGAATTCACTTCCAGTGAACTTTTAATTCTTTTTGTGAAGAGCATGGAATAAAGAGACAGTTGTCTACATCGCGGACCCCTCAACAAAATGGAGTTGTGGAAAGGAAGAATAGAATAGTTCTAGATGTTGCTAGAACCATGATGTTGGAAGGAAATGTACCTAATATATACTAGAGAGAAGTTGTGAGTACTGTTGTGTACACACTTAACCGGTACAAATCAAAGGTGGTACTAGTAAGACTCCTTTTGAGCTATGGGCTGGTCAAAAACCTACTGTTGGATATTTCAAGATCTTTGGAAGTAAGTGTTATATCAAAAGAGATGAAGATATAGGAAATTTTGATGCTAGGAGTGATGAAGGAATCTTTCTGGGTTATGCTACTAAAAGTAAGGCCTAGCGGTGTTACAATAAGAGATTGAAGAAAATGGTTGAAAGTGAAAATGTTAAGGTTGATGAAGACTTTGGTACACTATCCAGAACCTGTGCATATGATTATGATGATCAAAATGATATTACAAACAAAGGTCAGACTTCAAGTCAAGTCCAAATCATTC
This sequence comes from Sequoia sempervirens, assembly GCA_007258455.2. NCBI lineage: Eukaryota > Viridiplantae > Streptophyta > Pinopsida > Cupressales > Cupressaceae > Sequoia > Sequoia sempervirens. The sequence continues at coordinate 847,285,080 of VDFB02281492.1, read as the reverse complement.
TGGTGAATCAAGGAGATCAAGAGGAAGGAGAAACTGGTGGAAGAATAGAAGAGAGATCATAAGAGCTTGAAGTTGAAGAACATTCTAAGAAGACTCTGAGGTATGTAAGGTTGAATCATTCAAAAGATCAAATTATAGGTGATAAGAACAAAGGTGTCCAGACTAGGAGAAAGATTGCATAAGAATATTGTTTGATTTCAAAGACTGAGCCTAACAATGTGAATGAAGCATGCAAAGATGAACATTGGGTTGAAGCAATGAAAGAGGAACTACAAAAAATTGAGAAGAATGATATATGGATTCTTGTTCCCAGATCTAAGGATAAGAATGTAATTGTAACTAAATGGGTCTTTAGAAACAAACTGAATGAACAAGGTGAAGTTGTTAGAAACAAAGCAATACTGGTATGTTGATTTTGAAGAAACCTTTGGCCCTGTTGCTAGAATTGAAGCTGTGAAATTGTTTCTTGCTTATGCTTCTTACAAAGACTACAAAGTTTATCAAATGGATATCAAGTTTTCTTTTCTAAATGGTGAATTGGGAGAAGAAGTGTATGTTGAACAACCTGATGGATTCCAGTTGATTGATTAGGGAGATATGGTTTGCGAATTGAAGAAAGCATTGTATGGAAACAAACAAGCCCCTAGAGCATGGTATGCCAAATTGGATAAGTACTTAGTGAAGCTTGGATTTAACGAAGGTACTGCTGATAGTAATTTGTATTTCAAGAATGATGATAAATATTTGATTGTGGAAGTTTTTGTTGATGATATCATATTTGGAGGAGATGATAGCTTGTGTATGAAGTTTGCTAATGAGATGCAGAATGATTTTGAGATGTCAATGATTGGAGAGAAGAAATTATACTTGGGATTGCAAATTACTCAGTTATATAAAGGGATCCTTATATCTCATTCCAAGTATGTGAAAGAATTGCTGAAGAAATTTGGTATGGAAGATTCAAATCCAGTTGGTACACCTATGGTGACCAGATGCAAGTTGACAATTGATGATGAATCTCCAAAGGAAAATCAGACTAGATACAAATCAATGATTGGTGGATTGCTTTATTTGACTCAAACTAGGCCTAATATCATGAATGTTGTATATATTTTTGGTAGATTTCAAGCTAATCCTAAAGAATCTCATGTGACTATTGTGAAGAGGATTTTCAAATACTTGAAGGGGACAATTGATTTTGGTTTATGGTATCCTAAAGATGATAATCTTCTTTGAGTGCCTTTACTAATGTTGATTGGGTAGGAGATGTGAATTTTAGGAAAAGTACTAGTGGTGGAGCATTTTTTCTTGGGAAAGAAGTTGATTTCATGGTTAAGCAAAAATCATAATGCTATTTCTTTATCTACTGCAGAGGAAGAATACATTGTTGCTGCTAATAATTATACTCAAGTACTGTGGATGAAACAAATGTTGAAGGATATCATATTTGTGTATGATGAGCCTATTGCTATATTATGTGATAACTCAAGTGCTATTAACATTTCTAAGAATCTGGTGTTGCATTCCAAGACCAAGCATATATCTATCAAGTTTCACTTTTTGAGAGGGAAAGTAAGTGAAAAAGAAGTTAGATTGGAGTATGTGCCTACTAAGGAGCAGATTGTAGACATATTTACCAAGTCATTGCCTAACAATACTTTTGAGTATCTCAGAGGAAAGTTAGGGGTGATTACCTCTCCTAATCAGAACAAAGGATGCATTGATTTGCATCAATCCATGCATTTCATGATCATATTTTGATCTGGATTGATGTTGGGGTGCCTGCTACTTAAGGGGAGTAGTTAGATGTTCAAAAGTTTAGGTGTTTAGATATGTGGTTCAGAGCTTGTATAGATGAAATCTTTTCCATTGATGTTAAAGGGGGAGAAGAGCAATGTGAAAAATATTTGTGGGGAGAAGATTTGAGGAAAGAAGAGTCAGAACCTAAGGGGGAGTAAGCCAAGTTGTGTTGATGGTATTTTTCACATCATGTGTTGCCATCAATGCCAAAGGGGGAGATTGTTGGATGTTGTGTTCTGTTGTTGATATGTGGTTGTCATTGATATCAACACTATTAGAATTGTTGCATTAGAATTTGTATATGTCGAGGATATTGAGAAAATTGTAATAAGTGCTACAAGTTGTTAGTGGTGAAGTGAAGTTCTTTCTATCAATGTGATCAGTACGTTGTTGATCAGAGGTTGTGGACTAAAGGGTTTCTTGTTGAGTATATCTAGTTTATCCACATCAAGTTTTAGAGATCCGCATGAAGATTTGATCGAGTTATGAAGATTTGTATTTTGACAGTTTTTCTATTACTTCAGTTTGTGTTCCTAAATGAAGATTATGTGATTCTAGTAAGTTCAGTTGTTGCGGATGCTTCTATGATGTTTCATGATTCTTTTGGATGTTTCTAGTTCATGCTCTATCTTTGTTTCATGTTTGCATTGATCGTTGTGCTCTTGATTTGAGATTTTCTCTTGCATGTTTATGTTTTTCATGTTCTTGGCCGACAAGGTGTTGAAGTGCGTTGTGGATTTTTGAGTGATAATTAATTGAAGTGGTTCATGTTTGAGGATGTTATTTTTTAGTCTTCACTATGTTGTGGCCAACCTTGGTTGATTTGCATGAATAATCTTTATTGATTTGGGCTGACTGTTTATATCCATTTTATTATTTCTTTGGAGCCAATTTATAGCGATGTAATTTCTTGTTGTGGATATATAAGAGTGATTGTTTTATCATTTGAAGGCATGTGTGTGTGAAGTGTAAGAGTCTTGTGTGTGAATAAACTTTAGATCATTTGAAGGCAGAGCAAAGTGAGAAGAAGAGTGAAAAAGAGTGAAGAAAAGTGAAGAAGAGTGAAGAAGTGTTCATGTGCTTAACCAAAACTATAACCAGGCATTAGCAGATGCTACTTTTCTCAATTCAAAGTCTGATGGATTTAATCAGAACCTTTTTGTAAGACAGTGTGTCTTCCCTTGGGTAGTAAGCCTATTTTGTATTTAAGCAGTGAGCTCTAGGTAGTATGCCTAAATGCATGCGCATTCCCCATTCATAATTCCTTATAATTTTAATAGGGTATAATCTTGTGGACTAACCTCCACCGTGGTTTTCCTCTAATAGGGTTTCCACGTAAAAATATTAGTGTTATGTGTGATTCTAATGTGTTGTTCATTTATGCTTTCATGATTAATGATCAGATTTGAGAATAAGGTTAATAAGTTGAATAAGTTTAAAATTTGGTGACAACTGAGTCACCCCCCCTCTTAGTTGTCTACCCTTGAGTTGCCAACATCAATTCTACTACATTGCACAAAGGAGACCATGGGCTCCAAGATAAGGTATGCCACCAGATCCACTATCTTTTGCTAGGCCATATTTCAATTCTTGTTCATTTGGTAACCAATGGCAACCCCCATATCCATCTAATTATGGAGGATATCCACTACAGCCTTGGAATAAATCTCCAAATGCCTATCCCAATCACCAAAACTCTCCACCCCAGTGGTAGTAACCTCAGGGGAATTGGCAGTAGTTTCAAGGAAATTGGTAGACACCTCCAGGAAATTGGCAACGAACATCTCAATGGAGGGGAGGACAACAATGGCCAAATCAGACAACCAGTTACATGTAGCCACCTTCTCAGCCCCAACAACCTGCTATAATGCCTCCTCTTGCTAGTTCAAGTTCAAATACACCTAAACCTACTTAGCTACTAGCTCAGTGCACACCTAACCCAAATAACAAACCACAACAGCAGTCAGTATACTCTACTGATCCAAATCAATTCCCTGCATATGATGTGAGTGTAAGTTACATCCACTTGTGTTCATGAACTACTTTTCCAGCTCCCTTCCACACCCATTAACACTGAGCTTCTTGTGGAAGAAAAAGAGCCTCTGAATGCCCTCATTCAGCCAAGTGCACCTAAAAATATTGAACCAATCCTAGTCAAGCAGACTGAACAACAACCACCATTTCCCAAGAGGTTGGAAACTATGAAACAAAAGGAAGAGAAGGAGGAACCATCCTTTGACATTTTAAATTAGTTGAAGCATATATGTGTCAAGATACCTCTATTTCAGGCCATAAAAGATGTTCCTATATATGGTAAAGAAATTAAGGAAGCATGCCTTAAGAAGCCAGGAAGGAAGAAGAAAGACCCCACTACGGTTCATGTGGTGGGACAACTGGTTGACATCATCCTTGGGAAAGTGATTGTTCCTAAATATAATGACCCAAGGAGTCCTGAGGTAGGATTTGTTATAAATGTGGTCCAAATAAAGAATGCTCTGATTGATTTGGGAGCAGTAATAAATGTAATGACCAAGAATATCCTGCAGCAACTAAATGTTGCAAGCATGAGGCCTACTTCTACTATCCTGTAGCTTATTGATAGTTCTACTGTTAAACTTGATGGTATAGTAGAGGACCTTGTGGTAACTCTAGACTCTTGGGAGTACTTAGGAGACTTCTTGATTCTTTCTCCTAAAGATACACTAGGCAAGTACCCCATTATCCTAGGAAGGCTATGGTTAGCAACAACAAATGCCTATATTGGATGTTGGACATGAGACATGACCATTTCTGATGGAAAGAGCACCAAAAAGCTTGTTCTCTACCCTCCTGCTCAGCCATCCCATGACATGGATAATCCTGTATGGCCACATGTTGGTGAAGAGGCCGAGGAAGTTAATTATGTGGCACAACTTATGATATTAGACAGAAGCTCTTTCATGCAGCTTTAAGAGGAAGATGAAGTTTTGTCTAACATAATTTAGAACCATTGTGAAGTAGAGGAAGCATCATCCTCTCATGCAACTGATTCTACTGATCCAGTGAAGACACTTTTTCCTGCTCTTCCTACAATAGAACTTCCTGCAGCAACAAGTATTTCTCATACATTGCTGCCACATGAACTCAAGGTACCAAGTATTAGTGAAGCAACTATGGTAGAGATAACTACACAAGTACAAGTGTCAGAAGGGAAATATCTAAACATTAACAACAAATTGAGTGAAGAACAACAATTGTCATTGAAAAACTTACTAAGGACCCACCAACATGCATTTGCGTGGGACTATCATGATATGAAGGGATTGGACCCTAAGATTTGCACTCATAGGATTTACATCAGAGATGATTGTATACCAATGAGGTAGTCATAAAGAAGAATTAACCCTGCATTAAGAGAAATTGTAAAGGGAGAACTACATAAATTGTTGGATGCAGGATTCATCTACCCCATTTTAGATAGCCAATGGGTGTCTCCATTGGTTATTTTTCCCAAAAAGGGAGGGAAGTGGTGAGTTTGTGTTGTTTACAGGGAACTCAATGCTACCACCAAAAAGGACCATTTTCCCCTACCTTTCATAGACCAAGTTCTAGATTCACTTGTAGGGAAGCAATACTTTTCTTTTGTAGATGGATTCAGTGGGTATAACCAAATCAAAATTTCACCTGAGGACCAGGAGAAGACCACCTTTACCTGTCCATGGGGGACCTATTCCTACTCAGTACTTCCATTTCTCTTATGCAATGCACCTGCAACTTTTTAGAGGGAAGTCATTAGCATATTTTAAGACATCTCTCATGGTTGCATGGAAATTTATATGGATGACTTTACTACCTATGGTGTTGATTTCAATGAAGCATTGGAAAAGCTTAGAAGAGTCTTAAAGAGATGTGAAGAACATAATCTATCTTTAAACAATGAAAAGTGCTTCATGATGATGCAGGAAGGTGTAGTCCTTGGCCACTACATCTCTCAAAAAGGAATTCAAGTAGATCCTACAAAGTTTGAGGTGATCACCAATCTTCCTATACCTACAAAACAAAAAGATGTTAGGATTTTCTTAGGACATGTAGGTTACTATAGGTTGTTCATCAAAGAATTCAGCAAAATGGCAGCACCATTGTACACTATTCTAACCAAAGATGTTGAATTCCAATGGACAAAAGACTGTGACAAGGCATTTTTTGACTTGAAAGCAGCCTTAACTCATGCTCTTATACTTAAGGGTCCAAATTGGGAGCTTCCTTTTCAGATTCATATAGATGCATCAAACTATTCTATAGGAGCAGTCTTAGGATAGAAAGAAGGAGCTATTGAAAATGTTATTTATTTTGTCAGTAAAAATTTTTAAGGAGCTAAATTCAACTATACAGTGACAGAAAAAGAAATGTTGGTAGTGGTCTATGCCCTTAACAAATTCAAGCACTACATAATAGGCTATTAGATCTTTGTGCACATCGACCATGCAGCCATTAGGTACCTCATGAATAAACCCCTACTATCAGGTAGGCTAGCAAGATGGTTATTGCTGATGTAGGAGATTGACATAACCATTGTGAATAAACTAGGGAAGACCAATGTTGTTGCAGACTCTCTTTCAAGGATGACTACATCAGAGGACAATCAAGTCATTAATGACTCTTTCCCTAATGAACAATTATTTTCCATCAGTTTGCATACACCCTGGTATGCTGACATAGCTAATTATCTAGTCATAGGGAGAGTTCCTCATCATTTCTCTTCAAAAGAAGAAGGGTGCTCATTAAAAAAACTTTTCCCTTTTTCATGGATTTTTGGATGTTTGTTCTACATTGGACCAGACCATGTCGTGAGGATATGTGTGAGGGAAGATGAGACATATGATATCTTGCATGCATGTCACAATGAACCCTGTGGAGGGTATTTTGCAGCCAAGAGGATAGTAATGAAGATTTTGAACACAGGATATTACTGGCCTACATTCCATAAGGATGCAGAGAAATATACAAGGAAGTGTGACAGATGCCAGAGGATGGGCCGACCAACCAAATTTGATGAGATGCCCCTTTACTCCCAGGTAGTAATCACTCCATTTGACAAATGGGGATTGGATTTTATAGGACCCATTAATCCTCCATCCAATGGTAAATCCTATATCTTAGTATGCACTGATTATGTAACCAAGTGGGCATAGGTTAAGGCCATGAAGCATGCAAGAGATAATAAGGTTGTAGAATTTCTTTATGAGGAAATTTTCACACGGTATGGGTTCCAAGGGAGATAGTGATTGATCAAGGGGCTCAATTCACTTCAACCCTTGTTACAACACTGGTCAATGAGTACAACATAAGGCACACAAAACCTACTCCTTATCACCCTCAGGCCAATGGCCAAGTTGAGGTGACTAACAGGGAAATTGAAGCCATTCTAACCAAAATAGTGGCTATCCATAGAAAGGATTGGGAAAATAGGCCACCAGAAGTTGTTTGGGCCTATAGTACAACCTGGAAGACAACCACCAACTTCACTCCTTTTGAGTTGTATGGAAAGACAACTATGATGCCCATTGAGTTTGAGAACAAGACCCTTAGAACTGCAATAGACTTGGGGACGGATATCTCTAAGGCATAAAGAGACAAAATCATGCAGTTGAATGTTTTGGATGAGATGAGGAAGGCAACCTTGCACCACATAGAGGTTGTGCAAAATCAGAGAATAAAGTGGCATGAAAAAATTCATCAAGGACAAGAAATTCCAGCCAGGTGACTGGGAATTGCTCTATGACTCAAGGTATCAGGATAATACAGGAAAATTGTAGACACGGTGGCTAGGACCATATGAGGTTGCTGAATTTTTCCCCAATGGTGTTGTTTAGCTCACCACCATTGACCCTATCAAATTTAAGTTGTTTGTCAACTGTCATCACCTCAATTTGTATCACAAACCAACTTCTAAGGAGGAATTCCTGTAAAAATTCACTCAGCAGGTAATACCCAAACTTCATGTAGCCAAAGGAAGCGGACCTAGTGTCCCTCCTTTTGGCTAACTAAGGTACATAACTTGTTATAATAAAGACTTCCACTCTTGTTGGGGTCCACTTCTTCATTCATTCACCCATCTTCCCATCCATCTGCACCTTTCTCTCTCTTCCATCTTGTTGCCATAACTTCACCTCATTCCACTTCACTTCATTCCACTTCACTTCCATTAATTGCTCAACTAACTTCTTAAAAGGTGACTGGTACTTTCTCCATAATCTTTGCAACAGATATTCCATGAATTTAGGTAAGTGTGCATCAATTTGTTATATCTCAATTGTCTTTTAGTACATTCATTTAATTAATGTACATTAATATAGACGTTCCCCATAGCATGTAATTATTCACTACCCCTATCAAGTCACCATTACTCCCACACATGTGAGGGAACATGCTCAAATTTAGGTTGGGGGGGAAGTGTGAATACTATGTCCACGTGTCAGTCCATGTTGGTTCATGTCAACAAAGTTTAAATTGAGCCAATTTGAATTCTGAGCGAAATAACGGCTCACATGTGTGAGATGACATCAACCGCTGCCATTTTTCTTGATCAAAGCCTTCATTTATTACTCCTTTACTGCCTTTATTGCTCCTATCATAATCCTAGGTCACCAAAAAGGTAAAATTCAAACAAAATTGGCATTGGGAATTTAGCAACGTTGTAGGAAGGAGAAGTTTGGCTTTTAGACAAAGATTGTAGGAAGGGAAACCTTGCAGAGTGATTGTTTAATTGTAGATAGTTTAAAAATGGGAGGTGGGTTAATTCAAAATAAACCCACGGTTCATGATGTATTACTGCAGGATGCACCTTGCTAGGCCGAGTTCAGAAATTGTGAGTGGTTAGGTTATTTTCTGAAGCTAAATGGTTATAATGAAGATGTGGCGTTGGAATTTTCCTAGACATTGTCTGAAGGAAAGGCCATGGTAAAAGGGTTGGAGGTAATGGCTACTGAAGAAAGGATTGAAAAAGTTATAGGGTTTCCTACTGATGGTGAACATTACCCTGCTGCCAGAGATGCCAGATCAGCTAGGGTTGAATTTATAGAACCTGGTGACCCTCCATTGGGTGTGGAAAAGAAAGGTGTGAAGAGAACTTATCTACCTAAGCCATGGAAGCAAGTAGTTTATGTTGTGAAGTACCTTACTTGTGAAGGTCGTCAATCGAATCTACATTCTATGCACTTCAAACTCCAGAATCATATGAGGCATGGGAGAAGAATGAATGTGCCAAACGTGCTATACCACCTTCTTTCAATCATGGTGGCCGAGACTTGAAAAGGTAGGGATAATTCCGTTTCCCACCATTGTCTAATAAAATTATTAGTTGAGAAGTCTTTGCATCATGTGTCTGACATGACTTGGGAAGAATTCTTAAATATTAATCAAAATAGACTAGACCATTTGCAACCTATGGTTTTTCCTCCACCTTGTAGGACTAGAAGGAGAGTGAGTTTTGTTGAAGCCACTCTTGGAACCTCAATTTCTAGCGCAGGCCCTAGTGTAAACCCTCCTACAGTTGAATGAACTATAGAGATTAGTTCTTTCGAGACAGAACATTCAGACAAAGAAAGTTCCTCTTCAAATTCTGATGATGATGTCCTTCTTGTCATCCTAATTCGAACTAGGGCACAAAAGAAAGAGGCAGAAATAAGGAAGGGAAAAGCCAAAAAGAAAATGGTAGAAAAGAAAGTGCCAAGCTCTAAGAAACGGAAGGCTGACACTCTTCTTCCTATAGCCAAAGAGAAACATGAGAGCCCTCCTAGAAAAACAAGACTAGTTGGACCAACTGCTGGTATGCCTCCACAGGAAAGCCCTAGGACTAGAGAAATGTCACAAGAGGATACAAAAGCTCCAATGGGGTAGGTGAATGTTGAGGAAAAGGACATATTTGAGGAAGCAACAAATGCAACGTTGGTAGATCTTTCTGCCATCACAAAATAAATTGAGATTCAAGAGTATGAGGAGAATTAGGAGCTCATGCAGCAAGAACAAAAGCCCGTGCAGCTAGAACTGGGAGAGCATTCAACACCCCTGTGGCTATAATTGGCTGAACAAACAGAATCCCTGCAGTTGGAGCCATATGAAGAGCAAGCATCAGTGCCTGGAAAAATTCTAATTGGAATACATAAGCCCTCTGATTTTTCAATGCACATGGTAGCCATGAACTTATGGAGAGAAATGCAAAGGAGAGAAGAGGAATGGAAACAGGAGAAACATATACTAAAGAAGGAAATTCAAAAGAGAGATGAAGAGATTGAAGATAAGAATGCAGAAATTGCTGCTTTAAAGGAGATGGTGGACAATATGGCAGCCTTAGTACCTTAGATATTAGAGTGCAGGACTCCTCCAAGGGTCTATGCTCTATATTTTAAGGGGAAGAATCTTTCTTTTAAACTATCAAGGATTGTTTCAGGTTTGAAGCCTTCCATTGAGACTCCTCTTGAATTTTTCCATGTTTATCGAATTGCTCCTCCTGAAATGAAGAATTTGTTGTGTGAATTCTATTTGCATAATTATGTTGTGACCCAAGATCATGATTGGAACCATTATTGTATGTTGGGGATGTCCAATTAAGGGCATTTATGTCCTGGATATAGAATGAAATTAGTTGGGGACAACAGTTTAGGGCTTATAGGAAAATAGAATCCAACACTCCCCTGCCCATTAAGGTTGAATCTAGAAATCTAGGAGATATTTTTAGTGATTGGCACAAAATTCTTTATAGACCAAGCTATGGCAATAAAGATCTTTCCTGAGAGAGAAGCAGTTTACAAAGAATATGATAAGGTAGAAGAAACCACAGGGGAATCTATAAAGGTATATTTGGAATAGAGGTGGAATAGTTTGACTGATGAATTAAAACAAGTTGAGCCTCGCTCTTTGCAAAACTATGTTGTAACATGTAAGAGGGTTGATAGATATATATAGATTGGGAGGACAAAGGGACAATTTTGGCTTCCATTGGCTTTTCAACCACCTATCCTATTACGGCCTGTGCCAAATATCAGGTATTACCAGTATGATATAGCTGCAGAGAGATAAAGATGGAGTAGATTGGATAGAAAACAAGGGTTCTATTGGGGCCCTAATTCACACACTGTAAAAACTAATGTAGGACAACTGGAAATTACAAATTTTAGGGCATTAACTAAGCAAAAGAACAACCCTTCCTCTGCTAGAGGACCAACAAAGCCTTAGGTTGGGGGGAGTGACGAGTCTAGTTTATGACTCAATTTTGATAGAGTTTATTATCCATTTGTTGTAGTTGTCATAGACTTTGACACTTGGATGTTGACCTTTTTATGATATTTCCTCAAAACCATAGACATTGGGCATAAGCTTGTTTTTGTAATCTTTAATGACATGGACATGCTATATGAACTATCTATGTTAATTTTACATGTGGATTAATGAATATTACTTTAAGATAGTTATAGATATGCAATTGTTGTGCGTGCTAATATTGTTATACAGATATAATTAGAAGCCTACAAAATTGAGGAAGATTATGCTAGCTGGTCATTTGCCATCAAGGTCAACAAGGTGATTGTTCAAAGGTCAATGGAGGGAGATTCCTAGTTTAAATTGAAGAATTGTAACCACCTTGTAAATGGTCTTAATTATTTTTTGAGCAAATATAGGAGTTATTGTTGTTCTAGATACCATATTCCACGCATGCATAACCTCCTCTCCACTTTTTATGCTTTCCCTAAAGAGGCATCCTCCTAATATGTTGGAGTTGACCGCCTTGCTAGGTAGTTAGTTAGTAGTTCTTCTTCTTATAAATAAGACTCGAATGCTCCTTCCCAGAAGGTTGATTAATCTGATGTTGTATTTGCATTCTTAGTTTTTTCAGTAATACAGTTATGTTGCTTAATTGTACTCATGTTTTCCAATGAATAAAATAAAGTTATAAATTCGTGCATCTGATTTCACATTTGTTTTAAGGGATACTCATCCAAGGGTGCCCACTTGGTGAGCATTCCATCCTTTAGTTTAGTTATTACATTATGTTCAACAATTAGTTAAAAATCTAGCACTGTCTGTTCCTGCAACCACTAGAATTCCATTTTGTGACTATTCTTGTAGCCAAAGCAGACAAAGTAGTTTCGTATTTGTTTGCTCAATTTTTTTTTTTTTTATGCATTTTATATCAGTATAGTTGTTGGTTGATGCTCAACATTCATATTACTTCTTTCCAAGCAATTTACTTTCAGCATTATGGCTTTCTTAGCTGTAGGATGAATATGGCTACTTTGGATTCCTAGTGCACATACTGTGCTGACCCATTTCAAGTCTACGTCCCTGGGTTGACAAGTTAAATGCACCTTCATGATGGTTGAGATAGCTATTCAAATTAGATGTCCAATCTATGAATCATAGTTGTAAGGGATTAGTTGTTAAATCATTGTAGGAGGCCAACATCAAGCACCATTATCCACACTACCATCCTTGATGCATTATTGTAAAATCTTGATAATAGAGTGTAAATTTAATGTAATGCCTAACTTATAGGATATAAATGATTATGCTCTTGTAAATCACACTGTTCATTTGGAGATAGTGAATTATCCATTATATAACATCTTGTTTATCACAAGGTTTATAATATTTCAAAAAGTGTGAGAAAGACAAGAAGTTATTTGGTTTATAATATTACAAAGTTCATGAGTTTGTGAACTATACAAAATGTTGAAAAAGTTTGTAGAAGAAGAAAAAGTACAAAGAGATGAAGTAAGAGAAGAAAGATGAAAATTAAAGGCAATGAAAGAAATGAGAAAAGGATGAAGTTATAAATGTCACAAAGTTCGTGAGTTTTCCAACTTTGCAAAATTTTGACAAGTTAAGAAAAGTTCTAAATATATGACTTGCATGTGAAGATGAATTCAAATTTAAATTTGACTAGGAAATGAAGTGAATAATTAGAGCAATTATTGCACACAAATCTTAGCCACTCCCTTGGGTGGGATTTATTTTTAGCTATTGATCTTAACTATTTAAAAGGGTAGATACATTCTTTTAGCATTAGTCATTCAATATACTCTCAATAACCCTTGTTTATATTATTCTAAGCCATGTATTCATTCAATTGAATATAAGGGTGAAAATACTTGAATTTGTAGGAGATTAGAGGATGAAAATATTTTTGTTTCAAAGGATGAAATTACTTTGCTTCTATATGAAAATCTCACTTGGAGGATATGAATGTGCTTCTTGTTGTGCAAGTTTTAATTTATTAAGTTTATTTGATATATGGTTGTTGTAGTGGTCTAATATAGTATTTTTAGATTGTTATTGATGTAACTATTAAAAAATATTTTGTTGTGTAGACACCTAAAAATGGTCTGGAGAATCTAATTAATTAAATACGACTTATTTGATTAATTTATCTTAAATTCATCTACTTAGTAAATAAATAGAAATATTTATTTATATTAAGTTCATTATTAATTCTTCTATTTCTCTCCTAATTAAATAAACAAAATTAAAAACTTTGTTTTATTTAAATATTATCATTTTCATCATATTATTTCTCTCTTAATTAAATAAACAAAATTAAAAACTTTGTTTTATTTAATTATTATCATTATTACTTCCTTTATACTTCTATCATAAATTAAATACACAACTTAAATAAATTTGTTATTTAAATACCTCATCACATTTCTTCTTAATTAAATAAAGATATCTAAAATCTTTTATTTTATTTTATTTTATTTTATTTTTATTTTATTTTTTTTAGAGGGGTGCTGACCCTATAATGTGCTGTAAACTTTTAGCGTGATGGGCGTTTCGCTACGGTACCCTCGGACGGAGACTAGAACTTCGTGACCAGGAGCGGAATAGCAGCCAGCAGGAGCTAGGGCCCAGCCCTAAAATCTTTTATTTAATTATCATTTTCCTTTTGTTTTAATTTAATAAACAAACCCTATAGTTTGATTTATTAAATTATTCAATCCTCTTTTTGCTAAATTTAAATAAATTAAAAAAATATTTAAATTTATGCATAAATCTTTTACCACTATTCACTCACCAATAAAATTAAATTTTCAAAATTTAATTAATTCTACTGTCATTCACGGAAGAGCTTCAAGGACAAACTTGCAGGAAGTTCTCTCACCCACCTTCCCTCTCATCTTGCCTAGTGTTTTCATGGGGAGAAACAATCCTCCATGATCAGCTCCATCTTCTCATCCCATGCCATTCAATTCTCCAGATTGAATCCCAGCCTCTTATCACGTATCCCTGTGCAAATGTGCTTGCCGTGAAAGCTATAAATACAGCTCTTTGGCTACAGGAAATGGATCCCAACTTATGCAATCTTACTCTGCAGGTTTTCCAAAGTATCCAGCATTCATCCAGCATCTCAAGCATTCGACATTCACTCAACATCCATCTAGCATCTTAATTATGGCAATTTATAGTAGTTTCTTTCTTGGAAGCTTTGCTGTAGAATCATTTTAGTTGCACATTTAAATCATATAAGAATAGAATAGCTTAATTCTCATTCTCTAAGTGTCATTTCAATAGTTTAATTAGCTTCTAAATCTGAGAGCAAAGTAGATTAGAGAGATCTTTAGAGTTAGAGAGCAATAGGATAAATTTCTGAAGATTTCTAGTTTAAATTAGTTTAAATTCCTTAAATCTTAGATGCAATGTCCTATTTAGAAGTGTAGAAGCATGTTTAGTTTGTTTTCCTCATTCTACCACTTACAAATTGGCACCCACCGTGGGGCATAACCCCATATTTTGCTTGATTTTTGAGAAAAGTGTCTTACAGGTTTCGGCGTGATAGTTTTCGCGGAACCGTGACTTTTTGCAGCGCGCCAGTTGGATTTTATAGCGCCGATGGTCTATTTCAGCGCGCCGGGTTTCTGTTGTAGCGCGCGCGTCACTATTTCAGCGCGCCGCGTCACTGTTTCAGCGCGCCACGTCACTATCCTTAAAATCATTTTTTTTGGTCTGGATCCGACGCATCCGCGGCTAGATTTTGTTTCTATCTAATTTTTAATTAAAATTTACCAATCCTAGGATAGCAAATGGATAAAATTTATCAATCCTAGGATAGAAATGGATAAAAATTGATCAATCCTAGGATAGAAACTTCACAATTTCTTGTGGGATTAAAATTGAACATCTTGCTTTTATGGAGCAATATCTCCATGTAGATTAAACTAATTTGTCTTTTGGGTTTTTAAAAAGAACAACTTCTTTGCTGTGATTGGGTGATAGGTTTATGCTCTCCCCTTTACTGGGTGCATCAGAATACCAGACTCACTTTTCTTTATGCATTTTAAAGCTTTTTAAAAAAACCTTTAGACAGGCCTGTCGTAGTGGGAAAAAGTACTCACCCTACGGGAACGACCTAAGTGGGGTTAGCCAAAAGCCATGGTATTCCAACCCACTTAAAAATTTATGTGAATTTGGGGAAACCCTCTTTCAACGGAAGTGTGCAGGATAACCATCCCCAAAATCTTTGTTTTAAAGATTGGGAGGTCTCTCGAGGGAGTTTATCCATTTGCCGCTCTGAACGGAAACCCTATCTAAGAACCTAGAAATAGAAGCACACTTGTCAGTTTCTAAATATTGTAATACTCGACGGTGCAGGGGCGGGGAAGAATCTACCCTCAAGCACTCACCATATAATTGCCAAGGACTGTTTGCTCAGGGGATCCAGTATCCACTTCCGTCACTCTGAGTACGCACCTGGAAAAGACAAAAACACGGGTGCCCTCTAGGGGGTGACATGGCTGTGTGAGTCGACGCAATTCCAAGCTGTGGGTCGTTCGAGTATATAACAATGACCTTTTGTCTCTAGGAGTGAGTCTATCTGAAGTGTCTTATCTGTTATAAACCAGTGAAAATCAAGAAGAATCATGCTTGATTCTTAAAGAAAATACACTATCTGTTTAGATTCTAGGATTTTAAAGTCAACCATTCTATTCTTGCTTACTATGTTTTCTCTCATTAAATTCAGATAAGATCATCACAAAAAATTTTAAAATCAAAACACTTGTGAAATTCTCATGATTCGAGATTAGGTATCCACCAAATTTGTCAAGAAATCTCTTGTCAAACGAATCAAAAAACCAAAGAAAACACTTACATACAAACAACTTCTGAGAAAGTAACGATTCTTATATCAAAGCAGGAAAGTTCTACTCCAACATAGGACTTTTATTCATAGGTATCATGATTTTTCTAGAGGTTATACAGACGACTATGTTGTAGCTCCCTTAGATTCACAAGCATTTTATCAAAGAAGGGCTCTTAGGCAACACCACAATCACAGTCAAAGAATTCGTCCAGAATACATCCCACAACCAGCCATACAATACGATACCAGACCAAATGAGTTTCATAGAATAAGATAGTTGTGTGTCTTAACACCTCATGGTTCTGTTTTAGCACGTCACTAGACTGTTTTAGCACTTTGGGTCTCTATTTTAGCGCTTCGCTGGACTATTTTAGCGCTTTGGGTCTCTATTTTAGCGCGTAGCTGGTTTGTTTTAGCACTTTGGGTCTCTGTTTTAGCGCGTAGCTGGTCTGTTTTAGCGCTTTAGGTCTCTGTTCTAGCACGTCACTGCTCTATTCTAGCGCGTCACTGCTCTATTCTAGCGCGTCACTGCTCTATTATAGCGCATCTCAGCTCTATTTTAGCGCTCCGGAAAGTCAGAAAAATAGAGAGTTAGTAAGATAGTTTGTCAATTTACCCATATCAAAAACAAGGTTTTCATCAGTCCAAAACATTTTTTTCATAGTCCAAATCATACAAAAGGAAAAACTTTACTATTACACCTAGATCTTGAAACATCTTGCAAAGTGTCCTTATCACTAAATCTGAGATTTTTTGTCAAAGTTTCCCTATCAAGGATTTTTTTATCATCCTTCCATCACGAAACTAAGACATGACTAAATCAGATTTTAAATCAAAAACCTCGACACTTATCCAATCAAAAATCCAAGATCAAAGTCTAGAGTAAAACTCTAACGTTTGTATGCCTATTTTCACATGATCAGCATATCAAAGACAACAACAAGAAGAAAATGAAAGAATAGCAGCCATGGCTGAAGAAAACCCTTGGGGATGATACAGTAACACTGATCCTCTCACTAATTCACACGAGAAAGAAATAACTGCAGAAGAAATTGAGAAAGTTCAACAAGACCCTCATTTCCATAAATTTATGGAAAAGATGCTAGAGCAAGATATGGAAAAGTATCTTCTATTATTAGTTGACAAAGGTGCTAAGCTTCCTAAAGACTTTGATGTCAATCAACTCAAGGAAACGACCACACCCCAGAGAACTAGTATGGAAAACCCAAATCAAATAGATGCTTTGACAAAACAAATCCAACAATTACAATTACAGTTCCAAAATATCCAACAAGGGCCAACAAAAAGATATTCCTTACAAGACATTTGCCCTTATCCATTCGATCCAAGCATTAACATGATACCATTTCCACGGTATTGTGAATACCCAACATACAACAAATACAATGGAAGAACCGATCCATTTGATCACGTATGGGAATTTCGAGCCATGAGCATAGAGTTCGCACACGAGGACTCTTACTTACTACGATTATTTCCAAGAAGCTTAGGAAACACTTGCATGGAGTGGTTTTCTAAATTGGAACCTGGGATCCAATCTTTTGAAGAACTGATCAATAGGTTCATAACGCACTTCTCATTCAACATCCAACATGGGGTGACCTTAAAAGAACTCTACAACACCAAACAAGCAAAGGGTGAAAAGTTTCTTTCCTTTCTCCAACGATGGAGAAGGCTATTTGCTAAATACCCTAGATCTATTCCTGAAGAGGAGAAGATAGAGATGTTCATTGATAACTTAGTAGATGACATGAATTACAGATTAGACTTACAATGTCCATCTACATTTGAACAAGTTATCGAAAAGGGGCTCAAAATTGAAGAGGCTCTAATCAAAAGAGGAACGATCAAACACTTCATTGAAGGTTCAAACAATAACAATTCCTCTAACAACAACAACGAAAAGCCAAGATTTTGGCAAAAGAACAAGAATACTGATACCATGATTGATACACACATGTCTAAACCAGTATTCACCTTGACGCCAAACACTACAAACAAACAAAACAATGGTCTTAATGTCAAACAAAGTAGTGATAAAGGAAATAATCAAAATAGTAGAGAAACAAAAACCCAATCATTCCAACGACCATCCAATAAATGAAAATTCATGCCATAAGACAATCATTAGAATCAGTCCTCAAAGAACTTTTAGATGAAAAACTCATTCAAGTACAAGAGGCTAGAAATTGGGACCCTCAAGTCAAACCATCATGTTGGAATGACTTACATTACTGTCACTACCATCAAAATAAAGGCCACATGACTGAAAATTGTTGGCAGTTAAAACATGCGGTACAAGACCTCATAGATCAAAAGAAGGTATTTGTAGAGGGACACCAAACAAACAAAGATCATACAACGTTCAAAAATCCTCTACCTAATTATTAGAAGGGAGAATCCTCTTCCGCAAACACCAAAGGTAAGAACGTCGGTTATGTTTATGACACAACGATCCTTTTTTTTTCTACTGCCAAGGAGGATGAAGAGTTATGCAACCAAATCAATCAGAACAATGACATTACATCTACCAATTTGGTACAACATATGGACAAATCTAAAAACCAAATTAACGTAATCACACTCAAAGGGAAACAAGAGTACCAACCGGTTAATGCCACAACAAGGGAACAATCCAAAGTTATATTGAAAGGAGCATCAATATCATCCCCATCTGTGGATCCTCCCTCTAATCAATATAATCTCATTGATAATGCAGAAAATACCAGCACAAATATCCATCTTGGAACTTTTAAAGATTTCCCCATCACACAAAGAGGTTCTTGAACAAGCTCTTGTATCAACCACGGTACCTAACAATTTGGATGTATGTCAGTTCCAAGCTATGGTGGGACATCTATCTGCACCTCATTGCCTTTTATTTTTTGAACATGATGATGTATCACTCACCCATCCACATAATTCTGCCCTTCACATTGAAGTCCTCATCCATAAACACCGTGTAAAGTGTGTCCTGATAGATGGAGGGGCTGGTTTAAATATTTGTACCTTAAAGCTGATTCGTGCACTAGGATACTCAAATGAAGCCATTGATACAAGAAGAAAAATCACAATCAAAGCATATGATGAAGAAGAAAGGTCCTCCAAAGGGTTGATCATATTACCCATTCAAGTGGGACCTATTGTCCAAAAAGTGGTTTGCCAAGTCTTAGATAGGGAACTAACATACAACATACTGTTGGGATGCCCTTGGATCCATGATATGCAAGCAGTACCTTCCACCTATCATTAATGCCTGAAATTTCCCGTCAATGGACAGGAGGTAACAATCATAGCAAACTATAATGACACCCAAGCTTGTCATACATTGAAAACATCTCAGGATACATTCATACCTCACAATAGAGAAGTTAGCACATCAGATGGTGAGCAACAGCAAAGCTTCATATCAAAGTGGCTTCCAAAACAACAAAAAACACAAGAGATCAGAGTGGCACAATCTAACCCTTCAAATGTTGAAGAACAATTGGCTCCACTCTCACATCAATTCACCAATGAAGTACAGATAAGTGACAAAGGAATAAGTGAATATGGTGTTGGACACTCTTTCCATCTATCACAGATGTTACCCTCCTTACAAACATATGGACAACCATCTACAATCACCCAAAATTCAGCACAATCTACAACGGCATTAGATGGTAGATTTGTAAGAGCAGGATATTTAGATGAAGAATCAGAAGATAAGGCTATTCTAAATTGGCTTTATAAGGATGAGGAAGCTTCCACTTCCACAAATAATATCATAGGAACAAATCAATATGGAAAGGGAAAAACTATTATGGAGAAGATGGGATATTCAGGACAGGGACCTCTTGGGTTAAGGAAATAAGGCATAACAGAACCAATCCAGCCACTCACACTCCAACATAAAGATAAAACTAGACTAGGATATACAGTAGAACAAGGACCTCTTGAACGAGGGGAACAAAGTGTAACGGAACCAATCTGAGTTCTCACAAATGGCAGATCTGGACTAGGATACACAAAAGAAGCAAGGGCAGAACTCACCAATAAAACTGTGGAGCGTATTCTTCAAATAAGAGATAATTTTGAAACAGATTCAAATGAATATGAGTGGGGCAACTTATCAGATGTTTCCTATGAGGATATTCAGATCGATGTTATCAAAAAGCATACCCCCAAACGTGAGGAGGGTCAAACCTCGAGTTTTAATCCTATTGTCTTTGAAACACAAAACTTTGATGACTCAAGTGAAGATGAACGGACATCGATTGAGATAAATAATGCGGAAGAAAATACCTTCGTAGGCCTCGACATAACCATTAACAACCTAGATGACATTTTCGTCTGAGCTTTCACAATCGTCGACCTCAACCCATCTAATGATCCATTGCCTTTACTACATCCCGAGCTTATCGAGTGGGAACCCCAACAACCTATCAATCTCCCTATTTTTGACAATGATTCCGCTATTATTAACTATCTTTGCTGTGAGGAATCTGATACTTGTTCTACCAATGCTTCTTTTAACGATGATTTCAGGCAGGAGGATGCCAAGCCTTCCAGTTGCAAAAATATGGAAATAAAAAATGGATCCAATAGTGAAAACCATTCTATGGCAGTATTTGATCCTAAAATAGTAAAAACAAAGAACGCATCCAATGGTGAAAACCTCATTGAGGCACTAAAGGATGGAAGGTTTGACATCCTCCCACAACATTACCATGAAAGATCATCAGTGTTAATAGAACCCACATAGTCTATTGATATTGGCACAGTAGAGAAAGCAAGAATACTACACCTGGGAGCATCCATGACAAATACAGAAAAGCTAGATTTTATCAAATTCTTTGAAGAACGATGCATCAATTTTGCTTGGTCATACTCTGACATGCCAGGCTTAGACACAGATCTCATTATGCGTCACTTATCCTTACCAGCTGGCACTAAACCAGTAAAACAAAAACTGAGAAAAATGCATCCACATGTTGCATTATTGGTAAAAAATGATTTGAAGAAACTACTAGATGTTGGATTTATCAGATCTATTGATTATGCTGAATGGATATCCAACATTGTACCTGTTTCAAAACCAGATCACACCATCAGAATATGTACTGATTTTTGGGATTTAAATAAAGCATGTCCAAAGGATGATTTTCCTTTTCCAAACATAGACATGATTGTAGATTTAATAGTTGGCCATCAAATGCTCACTCATGGATGGATTTTTAGGATACAATCAAATCAAAATAGCTCCTGAAGACCAAGAAAAGACATCATTTACATGTCCATGGGGCACCTTTTGCTGGAACGTCATGCCTTTTGGGTTAAAGAATGCAGAAGCTACATACCAGTGAGCTATGACAACAATCTTCCATGACATGATGCACACCTTCATGGAGGACTATGTGGACGACATCTTAGCCAAATCTTACACCAGAGAAGGACATCTTGAGATACTGGGCAAAATATTTGACAGGTTGGAGAAATTTAAAGTTAGATTAAATCCCAAGAAATGTGCCTTTGGAGTAACATCAGCAAAACTCCTTGGATACATAGTTTCTACAAAAGGAATTGAAGTAGATCCAGCAAAAGTTAAAGCCATTATGGAAATGCCACCTCCTAAGAATATCAATACATTAAGATCTCTACAAGGCCGACTACAGTCCATCAGAAGATTCATCTCTCAACTAGCAAATTGGTGTCATCCATTCAACCATCTTTTGCATAAAAATGTGTCTTTTAAATGGGATGAACAGTGTGAGAGTACTTTCAATCAAATCAAGCATTATTTGATGACACCACCAATCTTGGTGCCACCTAGTGAAGACAAGCCATTGTTGCTATATATCGCAACAACAGATATCTCTTTAGGAGCCTTGCTAGCACAAGAGGACAGAGAAGGAAAGGAATAGGCAATATACTATATCAGCAGCACACTCAATGAACATGAAGTAAACTACACCTTCATTGAAAAATCATGCTTAGCAGTAGTATTTGCAACACAAAAATTGCGACACTATATGCTCACTCACACTGTCAAGCTCGTTGCAAAAATTGATCCCCTCAAGTATTTACTGAGCAAAGCAGCTTTAACAGGAAGGTTGGCAAAGTGGGTCATGCTCCTCAGTGAGTTTGGCATTCGGTATGTTGAAAGGTGAGCTATCAAAGGACAAGTCATTGCTGACCAATTAGCAGAAGCTCCATTGTTAAACTATCATCCTATGACCATGGAATTTCCTGATGTGGATATCCTCAACGTTACAACACAACCATGGCAACTCTACTTTGATGGATCCTACACACAACATGGATCAGGGGCAGGAATTTTATTTGTCACACCTCTTGGGCACACAATTCCACGATCTTACAGGCTTACCTTCCGTTGCACTAACAATGTGGCAGAATGTGAAGCTTTGATCCTTGGAATTAAAGTGGCTATTGACTGGAAAATCACAGAACTACAGGTGTATGGAGACTCTCAGTTAATCATCTATCAAGTCAACAATGATTACCAAACTAAGGATGACACACTAATTTTATACAAAAGACTGGTAGATGATCTAAGAAAATATTTCATATAAATCAAATTTGAGCAGATACCAAGATCAGAGAATAAAGCAGCAGATGCCATGGCCACAATAGCATCTCTTCTACAAATGCCTGAAACGCAAGAGCGTTATCGATTTATTGTGGAACAAGTGTCAAATCTTGCATATGCAAATCCCAAATCCCAAACCATAAGCCTTTTGGATAATTCCCAATCTTCCATTTATGGAGACATTTATACTTATCTAGAAGAAAATATCTTACCGCTAGATCTTTCTTGCAACCAAAAGTGCAACTTCATATGCCAATACACCAAACATACCATTATTGCTGACACCCTTTACCGTCGAGCCCTAGATGGTACTCTTTTGTGTTGTTTAGAACATAACGAATCCACTTATGCTTTACATGAGGTCCATGAAGGAATTTGTGGTACACATTCAAGCGGATTATCTTTAGCCAAGAAACTCCTTCGTTTGGGGTATTACTGGCCACACATGGAGCAAGAATCTTATAAGTTTGTCAAGAGATGTCAAAAATGTCAGATTCATGGCAATCTTATACATGCACTAGCATAGGAGCTTCATCCATTCACAACTACATGGCCTTTCTGCCAGTGGGGATTGGACTTGGTAGGGAAAATTAACCCATCTTCATCTAATGGGCATAAGTTCATTATCACCGCAACAGAATATTTTACAAAATGGGTGGAGGAAGTTCCCTTAACCACAATCACTGGGAAGCAAATATCATCTTTCATACTTAATTATCTCATTTGTAGATATGGGATACCCCAGTCAATCATCACAGATAATGGCAGGCCTTTCAAGAACCAAGACGTCCAAGAGCTATGTGAAAAATTCCACATCCAACATCGCTTTTCAACCCCTTATTACCCTCAAGGTAATGGACAGGTAGAAGCTTCAAACAAAACAATACTAAAGATTCTCAAGAAGACTGTAAATGAGGTAGGCCATGATTGGCACGTTCAGCTTAACCTTGCTCTTTGGGCTTATAGGACTAGCATCAGAACACCAACAGGAGCTACACCATATGCTCTTGTCTATGGATCAGAAGCAATATTACCTATCGAGGTAGAAATTCCATCCCTTCGAGTTTCACTAAAGGGACTCATTTCAGATGAAGATTATAGGATCTCTAGACTTCAAGAATTAGAGCTACTTGATGAACGTCGACAACAAGCTGTCAATCATTTGACAACCTATCAACAAAGAATGTCTAGGAACTATAATCATAGGGTTAAGCCTAGAGTCTTCCAGATTGGAGACTTGGTCCTATAGGAAAACCCTAGAAATCAAGCAGATAGAGAAAAGAAAGGAAAGTTTGAACCTAACTAGATAGGGCCTTATGTCATTATCTCAGTCTATGGATTAGGAGCATACTGGCTGTCTACACCAGAAGGAGACATGTTGGAGGAACCCATGTACAACATTCATCTCAGGTGATTCTACACTTGAGGATACCTAGTGCATGGTCAATAAAGTTGTCTTGATAAAAACCTGGCAAACAGGCGTCATAATGACAGAAAAACAAAAAATAACAAATAAATATATATATATACAAAAGAAAAAGAAAGAGGACACAATAAAAACAAGTGATGAAAACCTGGAAAATAGGCGCTACTTGTGATTTTCACCAGCTCTTCTATCTATTTGGATACAGTCTTGTCACGATTGTTTCCTTTCATATCATTTTCGTTTATCATTTGGGATAATCATTATCACTATCCATATCATAGCAGAGATATCATGTTTTACCCTAGCTTGTGGGCAACATCCTAGTGTTATTTGGTACAATGGACTTTCAGCTTAAATGGAAAGGCAATCAAACATGACAACACCAAGTGGCGATACTTGAAAAAATCCAAAAACATCAGAAAATCCATCAAAATCCAAAAACATCAGAAAATCAAAATCCAAACACATCAAAAAATTAGAAAATTCATTCAAAAACATTCATAAAATTAAAAACACAAAAATAGAGTCTACATCAATTAAAAGTGGAGTCTGTCTCAGTCGAACTACGTGGTCTCTGTGTGTATAACGTAGGCAAGACTAATCTTTGATCAGTCCCCGAGACCCCTAGGATAGGTTTTTAGGTTACATCATTTGGTCAAACATCTGAGAATATCATGCACACATCAGCACACACATTTCAACATCGATGATCTAATCTGAATAATTATTTGAAAATACATTAAGTAGAATTTGAATTGTTGTACTTTCCTTTTTATCATTTTCTTATCATTTCTTTGGAGCTACTCGATGATGTATTGAACTAGAGAAGCAAGGAAGGAGAATGATACTTTTCTTTGTTTGCTATTTGTGAGTTAATCATTATTATTTTGTGAATTGTCGCGGGAAGTGCTCTACCAAGTATCATGGAGGACATTCTGATTCACTTAAGAAAATGATTAATTCTTGTCTGTTTACACAAGAAATGCTCAGGTCATCATTGGTCTATCTTATACCTTGATGCTTGTGTTCACTTGCAATATCAAAAATCATGAAAGAAGTAATTAGGTCATCATTGGTCTATCTCATATCATTGATGCTTGTATTTTCTTTCAACAATTTTAAAAGCTCAGTGATGAAACAAAGCAAAATAAAAAGATTGTTGAAATGACACTTAGGTTTGCATTGATAAAATAGGTTTGCATGGTAAACATAGATTGCATTCATAAAAATACATCTGCAGAGTACTAGTTGCACAAGTTACAAAAAATTCATTCGCAAATAATGTTATCTTTTCTTATTAAGGATTGAGTATACTTGACACACAAAACTTTTCATAATGGAATGCATATAAAATCATTTCATCTCATCATAAATTTCACAATAAACATCTCATCTTGTGACATCATATACGTTATGTTACATCATTTATTTACGTCTCATCACATTGTCATTATCATATAGTTGCAAAATCATCATTCATTGCATACATATAGAAGGCATTTTACATCATCATACATTTACATCTCATTTCATATATCATATATCCATACATCATTTTACCTATCACATGACATCTCATTATATACATCATTCATTTACATCTCATTCATTACATTTTCATCCATACATCATTCATTTACATCATCATTCATTACATTTTCATCCATACATCATTCATTACATTTTCATCCATACATCATTCATTTATATACATCATTCATTACATTTTCATCCATACATCATTCATTTATATACATCATTCATTATATTTTCATCCATACATCATTCATTTATATACATCATTCATTTACATTTCATTAGATACATCATACATTACATTTCATTCGTACATCATACATTACATTTCATTAGATACATCATACATTGCATTTCATTTGTACATCATACATTGCATTTCATTTGTACATCATTCATTTACATTTCATTAGATACATCATACATTTCATTTCATTAGATACATCATACATTGCATTTCATTCGTACATCGTTCATTTACATCACATTTTATTTATCATACATTGCATCTCATTAAGAAAAGAAATACATCATCAATATCATATCACATCATCATTAATGCATTCATACAAGCTAGTAAAATAAATCATCACAAAACATAAAAAATAAAATACATCCATCACATCAATCATGTAGAACACATCATAAGATCAATGCATCCATCACTTCAATCATGTAGAACACATCATAAGATCAATGCATCCATCACATAAATCATGTAGAACATATCATAGATCAATCGAACCGCTGCACATATATATCTCATCAAGTGTCAAGTATACAATGAAGTCTAAAAAGGATGAAAATAACATCATGTCAAAAATGGCTGTATATATCTCTCAACGGGTACACAAAGGATCTCAAGTGGTACTCGCACCAGAAGGAGCAAGTCTCGCACTAGTATCATGACCACCACTAGATGTCCCAGGATCTCTCGAATCTCTCAGATCTCTCGGGAGAGGCTGTGTCACGCCTCTACTCACAGTCCTCAAATGAGTCCTCTTTGAGCGAGACTGGGCATAACTGACTCTCTGCTCTGGGGGGCAAAGCTCATGATAGAGGCTCCTGTAAAACTCAATCTCAGCACCTGCTCGCATGGCCTCTCGCATGTAATCTGCCACAGAGGTCCCATTTGTCACTCTCTGCAATCTCTCTGCAGTAGCCTGTGTTGTCTCTGCTGCCCGTCTGACAGTATCGTGCTTTGCAGTCAAGGCTGTGATATGTGCCTGGGCAGTGGTCAACTGTGCTCGTACACCTGCTAGCTGAGCCTGTGCTGTCGCTGCTACCTGTAGGGCCCCATCTCTCTCACCAATCAGAGAGGTAATCTGTGTCTGTGCAATAGCTAGTTGTGCCTGCATCTGGGTTTGCGTCTGTGCTAATAATCCCTGCACCTGTGCTAGCTATCCCTGTAATGTCTGAACCTGCACCTGTAAACCTGCAACCTCTGATCGTTCTGCTGATGAGGAAGCAATGACCTACCTCTTACGAGGCGCACTAGTCGATGGCTCTATAGTGCCTGCTACGCTCGGTCTCCCCCCATCTCCACCATCATCATCACTACCATCCTCACTGCTACCATCACTATCATCATCACTACCACTCTCATCACTGCCCTCCATGTCCACATCTACATCCTCCTCTCTCCCCCGTCTCTGACCAACCTGAACCCCCTACAGCTGCTGGTACTGGCTCATCCGGAATGGTAATACGAGCAGGGTGAAGAGCCAAATACTGTCTGTACTCAGGAGTAACAAGTGCCTCAACAATGTCTCACCGCATATCCCAGGCCGCTGGCTATAGAGCACGATAACCCTCAACAAGTGCCCCATAAGGCAGGCAGGGACCCCAATCACTGGCATCTATCCATCATCGTCTGTAGTGCGCTACTCCCTGTAGCATACACTGCACAATCCCATACTGCCTATAGACACGACGAAACAGGAATTGCTCTAAGATCCCGGGGCTCTTCCAGATCAAATACATCAAATCAGCCAAGAATCCCAACTCAATATCATCATCATCCCAATCATCACAGTCTAAATAGGGATGCCAAGTCACTATCTCCACATCATCAATAATCCGCCTCTAATAATCTAGCTTACCCATCATATGCTGGGTAGGCCTGCCTCTGTAACGAAACACATAGGGTCTTGTTGCTGGTCTCGATAACACCGGCATGGAACGCGTAACAGCAATATGCTTCCATGCCCATACCTGAAGAAGGGTAGCACCTGCCGATAAACTGTTGCCTCTGAGGTACACGATCCAGTGTAAATCATGATAGAGCTGAGCAAGCATGCACATGCCCCAAGCGTATCTCATCCTGTGTACTACCAGACCCTCTAAAACCTAACCCCATCTGAGAGATAGACCCTTTGACCTCTTATCAGGACAAAGGAATCCACCAATAAAGCCAGCCAAAACTGAAGGAAGTGGAGCATACGAATCATGCATCTCTACCCATGGAATCCACTCTCCCGCAATATGGGGATCCTAAAAAACTCTCTGCATAGACTCTACCCCACCAACCTCCTCTGAATCATCTACTTAGTAAATAAATAGAAATATTTATTTATATTAAGTTCATTATTAATTCTTCTATTTCTCTCCTAATTAAATAAACAAAATTAAAAACTTTGTTTTATTTAAATATTATTATTTTCATCATATTATTTCTCTCTTAATTAAATAAACAAAATTAAAAATTTTGTTTTATTTAATTATTATCATTATTACTTCCTTTATACTTCTATCATAAATTAAATACACATAACTTAAATAAATTATGTTATTTAAATACCTCATCACATTTCTTCTTAATTAAATAAAGATATCTAAAATCTTTTATTTAATTATCGTTTTCCTTTTGTTTTAATTTAATAAACAAACCCTATAGTTTGATTTATTAAATTATTCAATCCTTTTTTTGCTAAATTTAAATAAATTAAAAAATATATTTAAATTTATGCATAAATCTTTTACCACTATTCACTCACCAATAAAATTAAATTTTCAAAATTTAATTAATTCTACTGTCATTCACGGGAAGAGCTTCAGGGATAAACCTGCAGGAAGTTCTCTCACCCACCTTCCCTCTCATCTTGCCTGGTGTTTTCATGGGGAGAAACAATCCTCCATGATCAGCTCCATCTTCTCATCCCATGCCATTCAATTCTCCAGATTGAATCCCAGCCTCTTATCACGTATCCCTGTGCAAATGTGCTGCCGTGAAAGCTATAAATACAGCTCTTTGGCTATAGGAAATGGATCCCAACTTATGCAATCTTACTCTGCAGGTTTTCCAAAGTATCCAGCATTCATCCAGCATCTCAAGCATTCGGCATTCACTCAACATCCATCCAGCATCTTAATTATGGCAATTTACAGTAGTTTCTTTCTTGGAAGCTTTGTTGTAGAATCATTTTAGTTGCACATTTAAATCATATAAGAATAGAATAGCTTAATTTTCATTCTCTAAGTGTCATTTCAATAGTTTAATTAGCTTCTAAATCTGAGAGCAAAGTAGATTAGAGAGATGTTTAGAGTTAGAGAGCAATAGGATAAATTTCTGAAGATTTCTAGTTTAAATTAGTTTAAATTTCTTAAATCTGAGATGCAATGTCCTATTTAGAAGTGTAGATGCATTATTTAGTTTGTTTTCCTCATTCTACCACTTACATGTTGTATTATAGCTCCCATTGGAAAGAGGAAGAAGTTCTAAAATAAATTTACTAATTATGAGCATTCTTATTTATTTGGGTATCTTTATAATTAAATAATTTTGATTTTGTAAGTGATGGTTTAAATTTGCAAATATGAAAGTTATTTGTTCAAATAATTCATTGGGGTTATTATAGTTGTATCAAAGATAAAGATATTGCAATCCTATAGGGTAGTTGATGATTATTTATTCCTAGTGATAGAGAGAATAGATATCTTAGGCATGAAAAAATGAGGTGACAAATCGAAGGATCAACCACCAAAGAAGATTTAATAGCTAATGGAGGAAAAGGGAAAAGGAAAATAACCAAATATTAAAAGGAAGAGTTATTTTGTAGGACTCTACTAAATATCAATCAAAGCCAAATATAAAGTGTCTAAAAGCTAAAGAGATTCAAAAAATTTGATAAGGAAACTAGTGGAATAGGTACAAGGAGTAGTAGAGCAGCAAATAACACTACATTCAACTCTCCAAGCTAATATTTTTACTTGAAAAATAAGAGATCATAGATGCATCACTACTTCTATTGAAGAATTGCCTATAGAAGAAACTAATAAGTAGTATGAGGAGTATACAAATTAATATGAAGTGTTTAGATTATTCTAGTCATTTGAAAAATTTATAGAGATAACAAGGAAGACCTCACATAAGAAAAGGAAAAGAAATAACTAGAAAAATAGCGGGAGTGAATTAAAGAATAAGTTAAATAAACTCTCAACAACCACTGTTGATGGTGGTGATAAAATACTAGCTCCAGGTTGGTTACATAAATTGTAGACTTGCCTTAATTTCAATCCAATGAAAGAGAAATCCAATTTTCACTTTACATTTGGAAGGTATTGCATATGATTTGTGGTACTATGGCCTAACAAATCATGAGGGTGTGCTAATGTGTACACTTTTGAGGAGTTTATCTAGAGAGTATTGTATAGATTTGAGTTGAAGGATGAAGAAGGATAGTTTAAGGAGTTATCCAAGGTCAAACAATAAACCTAAATAAGAACATATGTAGCAAATTCTCAGAGGACTATAGTGATGGTGACCAAAATATTATAAAAAATATTACATGTATTTTAATTGAGGGAATATTTGAACCAGTTAAAGGCTTACTTAAGGATTTTTATCCTTCTACCTTATAGGAGGATATCAAAGAGATATAACTATAGATCCATATGTGTTGAATAATAAACTCTCTTATCAATCCAACACACCTAGGTTTGGGCAACATAAGGAAAATTTCCAAAAGAAGTAATTGCATACACCATTATAGAAACCCATATCTCATGCTACAATAAAGAAGATAGATGAAGAGAAACAATTTTTTTTTTTAAAATCGCTCATTAGGAACCATGGGAACTACACCATAGATGCTTTAGCAAGTTTAATTTCATTACACACATGCAATTTTTTATGAAGACTTAGAATTAGAAGATATTGAACAACAAATGATTTTAGAGGATTTAGAACATGAATGGATGTAAAATGAAGGCACTAATGTTGGAACTCTTGTAGCTCTTTCATTAACAAAGCTTTGGTGGTTAGGAGAGGACTAAAGGTAGAATATTTTAAAGGTTTCAATGCCATAGTTGTTGATGGACTCACTATTCATTGCCATAAAATAATTTGATAACTCAATTTAGTTGCACTTTCTAGATCTGCATTTAGCCCCAAATGAGACACATTAGCAATTTGGGCCTTAGCCCCAAATACAAATAAGCCAACTATAGTTGAGCCTGTTGGGGATTTAAGAGGAGGGATAATTATAAAGAGAGTTTTGGGTACCTTTGCAATAGAGGAAGCCACATTGGTTATAAATGTTTCTCATTTTAGTAAAGCAACAACTAATTAACTACATGAGCAATATGATCAGGATTCGAAGAAGTATCAGGATTTATTGAAGGAGTACAATAAAGATAAGGAAAATATAGCTTAATTGGAGTTACAGGTGCAACAACTACAATTACACCAGCCACAAGTCCAACAAAAACAACCCCAACAAGCACCACCATCTCCCCTACCATATTCAAGGGAAATGGTTGTATGGAAAGATAGATCATTAGTGCCAAGTACTTCCTTTGCTCCACCTAAGAGAGTCAGGAATAGTAGGAGGGATTTACTCAAGAAGCTAAAAATATATGATGAGTTGTTCATGAATTAATCAGATTGTATTGAAGATGAAAATATGCATGTGATGTCTAATGTGTTAGGACATCTAATGGGGAAGATATTGAAAAAATTCAAAAGCATGCACAACAATTATTCTTTGATGATGACAACAATTGGGATGTTTGTGAAGGATAGGATAGAGGCAATTCCTCTATTACAAACATGGGTGCCAAGACTAAATTATTTGGTTAGTATGTGAAAGGGATCAACCTATGATCCAAATAAGCTTGAGAAAATTTCTCCTACATATCAAATTGTGAGAAATGCATAAGAGTATCAAGGAATGGTGGGTCCCATGGAGGATAGAACAAGAGAATTGCTCTAGGAGTCTAATGATAGTGATTTAGGCATCTTGCTTGATATTTTGGATGCAAATGGAGGAGTTAAGCTATGAGAGGAGTGGAAATCACAAATGGAGAGTATTACTCCAACAATGGCTTATCTTATTTGTGAAGGAGATTCTGTTGATATTGAGCTCATGAAAAGTAGTTTAGACAAGTTGTGGGATACAAATCTAGGTTTTTGGGAGAATTTGATAAAGAAGTTAATCAAGTGGTGAAAAGGTATGACACCTACAGAAATAAGTTGGATGAATTTATAGCATTAAATTGGCCTAAAAAAGAGCAGTATGTTGCATGCGATGCTAAATACAATCAGCTTCCTGAGTTGTAATTTTCTAAATGATGTGGAACAATATTTTTGTCTTTTGTGCATAGTCAACATCAATAGGATTTTCAAAGAGCTCAACAAAGAGTTTTGTTTTCAAGTGAGCATGACTATTTTTCTTATATGCCTAGTCAGCCTCTACCACCAACTAAAGAAGGAAAGGAACAATAATGCAAGTACAACTATCTACATCAAGCATGTTTTGGAGGGATAAAGTTACAAGCAAAGATAATAGTATTTTTCCTTTTAGAATATTGTCTCCATGAGAAATTATGCTCATATTTTGTAAAGTAATTGTTTGTTAAATGAAAATATGACATGTGTCAAATGAGCTTGAAGCTTTTTTTTCTCCCTTGTTCTTATAAAAGGGAATTCAAGGCCATTTGCATAGGATCTTAGAAAATTTTGTAATGTAGAGCATAGATTACTAGTGTTTGAACTTTGTATCTAGGTTATTGTTTGAGTCTTTTGTTGAATGTAATTTGTAGGTTTTTGTATACTTATACTAGCATCTTTACAATACAGTGGCACAATTTCAAAGCCAATTTTTTACTAATGTATACTTGATACTATTTATGAATGAAAATTGATCAAAGAGCACTTAATTTTTCTTCATTGTCTTTCCTTTGAATGTATGTTAGCTCTTATCCAAAGAATAGTTAAAAATGCTTGAATGGGAATGTAGAATTGTACAAAAGTATGCAAGGATTCATAAGTAGAATTGGTTAGGAATTCTTAAGTGTAGTAGTGTAAGGCATTACTATGAAGCTTCTTTATGTTTAGGGAAAAATAATGATATGCAGGTCTCAGTTACAACCAATTTGACTTTGCACCCTAGATTAAGGCACTAGTCCATTGCATTTGTACTTGTTACAATTTCCATGGTCACTCATATAAAGAAATTACAAATCTTAATTTCAATTGAATTCATCTGTTAAGTTTGATGTCATCTTGTGTTCTCCTATTATGAATTGTTGAAATTCTTAAAGGATGTTGCCAGATCTTTTAATTTTCATAATCGTCAAGAAAATATGTTTAGCTTGATTTTCAATTTTTTCATAATCCTCAAGCTGAGAACACATATGCTATCTATAGTATTCAGGATAATTGGAAAATTTGACCTTTCAAATACTATCAGGGATCACCCTCCCGCATTTTGCAAAGCCTAAAATGAAGAGGGAAATATTTATTCAACTTTCTCCTAGTCATTGGCCAATTCCTCTAAGTTATTGATCATTGGAAATGGTAATTCCATAGATTACTTCTGAGAATTTGGTTGGGAATTAAAAACAACCAACAAATAGAATTCATAATTTAGGAAGTTAAATATTCAATTAGGTCTAATAATTTAAGGGGGGACAAAACATAAGGTGAAATTGTCAAGGGTGGAAATTTACAATAGTACACTTAATAGAGATATCATATAAGGGGAATTTTTCCATAGGGGTATCATAGACAAATTATCCATGTTCATTTCCAACACCTTCATAATAACAAGTGATAAGGATCTCACTAAGGCTTTGGGGAAGTATGCATTTGGAAAATAAATAGAACAAGTTTATAGTAGGTCATGGATAATGTTACTCTAGTCAACATGAAATCTCTTCACTTTACAAGCTTAGGAGAATCATGGGATAACATCTATTAACAAAATATGGGGAATCAAATAAAGGTTGATGGATTTGGTCAAAGAGGTGGAAAAATTCCAAGGCTTATTAAAATACATGGTGGGCTTCTACAACACCAACTTCGACACACTATAGCTTTGCACACTAGAAAATAATGCACCATTTAGACAACACTTCAATCTAGTAGAGGTGGCACAAATAATTAAATTTATATAAGGGATAGTTTGGTTAAGAAATTAGATATAACTTAGGTTTCACTTTTACAATGTTGAAGACATATAATATAGCTTAAAATATAATATATAATAGTAGTAATCACATGAGATTGTAATAGCTTCAACTTATTTATTCATGCCTTTAACTTTCTCATTCAACCATATTGTCTAGGTCTTGGCCTCCACACTTGACTATTTTATATACTATCCCCATGAATTGACCATTATATATCTTATTTATAGTTAAAAACTTAATGCTTCCTAAAGTCCCTCAACTCTCCCATTCAAATCACCCTAACCCCCAAACCTCTTGCAATATGCCTTTCATTCCTTCCTAATATTTCCACCACCCTTCATCCTCTTTGAGCTCCAAATCCTTAAAAGGCGTCCTTCTTGAACTAATATAAGAGTACTTAACAACAACAAAAAAGCCTACCACATTTATCCTGTAATGTTCCTCCTACCCCAACCCCTTCCAAACATTCTATCAACCCTCTACAATCCTAATCTCACTCCTCATCTCTAGAAAGACTTGGCTATAATGCTAATATGGAAGTTCAACCATGGTTGAAGAGAAAGAGTGAGAAAATGGGAGAGGGTTTTCTCCTTGATCCCCCTCAATGAAGTTCCACATCCAATGTCCGAAAATTTTGGGATTGACACTCTTTCCTAGAAGACTCATGTCAAGAATTTTATTTATAATACTCATCTTAATATCCTTATGATGCAAGAAATGGAATCTATTGATATTAAATTGAAATCCACTCTTAGTTCTATTAGAACGAGGCTCTTTTCCTTGACACCAATCATACTAATAGTGGGTTTGGTGTTATTTTAGGCCTTGTCCTTGGCTAGTCAAACATGTTGTGACTTATGGTTCTAATTCTAAAAATTATAGCATTTGGGTGAGTGTTCTCCTTCAATATGTTCTCTTTGGATTCTACTCCATTTATACCCCCAATTCCTCTTCAAAGAGGACTTCTCCTTAGTAATTGTTATACCTTTACCTCCCCACGTTGGAATGGGATCTTGAAGGGTAATTTAATATGGTTGAACACTCTTCTAAACATAGATAGGATCACACATCTCACTTACCTCAAATTGAATTTGAAGCTTGGACCTTAGCCAAAAATTCCCTTGGTATCCATGACCCCTATTCAACCAAAGTTGGCTTGAAAAAAGTGTATTTGTTCACTTGGAACAATTTACATGAAGGCTTCTTAAGGAAGATAATTGTTGCAAATGTTGTCATTGATGACAAAAAAATGAAGATTGTTGCAAGTGTTGTCATTAATGTCAGTGTTATCACTGATGCCAACAAAATGGAGATTGATGGTGATGTTGTCTTTGTTGTTAGTAGAATGATAGTGTGTGGATGGTTGCATATGCTATAATTAGTATGTTCAAAAAAATTATGATGGATGTCATGAGATTGTTATAAAAATTGTTCTCTATTTCCTATTGGTCATGAATAGGTGAATGATGTTGTGGATGTTGTATTCACTATTTGTTGATGTAAAATGAATAAAAGCTTCTCTTGCAAATAGTTTCTTAGGAATTTGTATTGAAAATCCCCATAGAATGATTTGAATTCCTCCATATTTGAAGATTTGGTCCTACAGTTTGGAAGATAGTCTCAAGTATGAAGTCGTTGCAACCATAGAAGGTTCAGAGAAATGCTTTGTATTTATTTTCTATTGTCATTGTGGTCTTGTAGTTTGGTGGATGATTTTACAATGTATATTTTTCTTCTCCCTTCAAGTTTCAGGTGTTGAGATGTACCACAAGTTGAGTTTTCAATGTTCTATCTCAAGACTGTGTTGTCTGGGTATGCAAGAGATATTGGTTTTGTGTCTATTTGCTTGTGCCAACATAATGTTACATGAATTTGTAAAAGAAGAACATGGAAATATTGTTGAATATCATTTAATGCATGTAATGTAATCTACATGGTGTTATTTTGTCTCTCTAGTACCACTTATGGTCTAGAGTTAATATTTTGTGAGTTGAGGTTTGTTGGGCCGACATAGCATTTTAAGTTGTTTGTGCCAAGTTTTTGTGGTGTGCACTAGCATGGGATTGTATGAAGATCTAAAATAGGTCTTTATTATCTCCTAGCTTGGACTACATTCAATTTCATTTTCTCATAGATGTTTTGGAGCTAACTCATGGTCATTGCACATTACAGTCTAGCCAACAAGGAGAAAATTTTTGAAGCTTGTGGAAGATATAAATGGAGGACCAAATAAATAATCAAGGTTTTGGTGTCATGTAGTGAGTGTTCAATGTAAGCATCAAAAATAATGTGTTGAAGGTGAAGGAATGAGTGTGAATATGCAAAAATGTATTTGATGTATGTTGAAGGCAGTGAGTTGAAAGCATAATTGTATTAGTGAAGTGTAGAAGGAAATGAGTTGAAAGGAGTGTGTGTGAGTGTGTGAGTGCAAGAGGCAGTGAGTTGAAGGAAGAAGTACATGCGTAAGTGCCAAAGGCAATGAGCCAAAGGTAGAAAAGTGTAAGTGAAGTGTTGAAGGTAGTGAGCCAAAGGTAGCAGAGGTGTTATAGAGGTAGTGATTCATCAAGTTTTGCATTTTGAGGTTGCAACCACTTTCTATAAGTGTTGTAATTAGTAGGGATTTGTAAAATTCATTTGGTTGAAGCCATAAAACTATAATTATAAATCATGTTTATCTTTGTGAGGTTGGATTTGGATAGTAGATCCAAGCAACTTTCTCATCATGGTTTTTCCCTTGTAGGGTTTTCCACATAAATTTGGTGTTGTGGTTGTGTGCTTGTGCTTTGAATGCTTTATCTAGTTAAGACAATTATAATTTTGATTGATAAATTTGAATTGGATTCATTTGAAGGATATATCGATTCACCCCCCTCTCAGTATATCTGTGTGTTCTAATAATTGGTATCAAAATTGAGTTCCTTGGTGCAGCTTAATAGTACTTGAAGATAGATCTTTGTTTAGAACACATGGATCATAAGGAGTCCTCTTCTAAGGCACCATAGTTTGGTGGGAACAACTATGCCTTTTGGAGTGTGAGGATGGATGCCCGTCTCTCATCGCTAGGTTATGATGTTTTGAGAGCTACCAAGGATGATTATACTAAACCTTCTCATCCTATCATTGATCCAAATGCAAATAAGGCTCATGAGAACAATGCTATTTAGCAAAGATTCTATCCTAAATGGGCTAGAAAATTCTAAATTTGTTAAAATAGTGCAATATAAAACTGCCAAAGAGATTTGGGATAAGCTCAAAAATTTATATGAAGGGAAAGACAATTTGAAGTAAGCAAAGCTACAATCTTACTAGACATTATTTGAGAATTTAATGATGAAATAAGAGGAGAACATAGACAACTAATTGCTCTACGTAGATTATGCATTTAATGGGATCAGAGGACTTGGTGAAGATATAATTGATTCAGTTGTTGTGAAGAAAGTTCTAAGGACTCTCCCCCATTAGTTTGATTCAAAAGTATCTTCTATTGAGGAAGCTAAATATCTAATAAAGATTACTATGGAAGAGTTGTTTGGATCCCTCATAGCCTATGAAATGAGGAATGAAGTTAAAGGTGCACAAAAAAGAGAAGTTGTATTCAAAGTTGTGAATGAAGAAAGAAGAAGCATCTGATTCACACAGTGATTATGAGGAAGAGGAAGAAAAAATTATGAGGAAGATAAAAAGGGACTAGGAAAGTACAAAGGTAAACTACCTTTCAAATGTTCTAATTGTGGAGAATTGGTCATTATGCATCTAAATGTCCTTTTGGAGAAAATTAAAACAACATCAAAGGGTTGAAAAGAAATAATTTCAAGAGGAACCTTCTCTCCGAAGAAGAATACTGCTCCTTGGATGAAGGAGATCACTGCACATCAAATGATGATGGAGAAGAATCCCTATCCATGGCCACTATGATCTCTAGAAGTTCAATAAAAACTATGGATGAAGAAGAAGGTGAAGTTGATTTTGAAAGTGAACTTTTTTTCTGCTATTGAAGACTTGAAATGTGCAAGAAAAGAGAACAAAAGACAAAAGGCCTTGATTGAAGCTAAGATAAAAGAATGCATAAATCTTTAGAAATAAATTATTTTACTAAAAAAGGAGTTGGATAAAGCAATGTTTGGAAATCCATAAGTTGACATTAGATCTCAATGAAGATCTCACCATGTAAGGAATGTTTCCAAAACTAGGTTCAATCATGCATTATTTGGTTATTGTTTCATTTGCAATAAATATGTTCATAAGGTTGTGGACTGTAAATATAAAATGAATAGAAGGAATTTTGTAAGTAGAAATTCTCTTGCTTCTTTGGTGAATGTAAATGTGGTATGTCAAATATAAAATAATGTTGGGCATATAGCAAAGTTTTGCATAAGTGAACTGACAAAAAAAGTAGATGCTATTGAGAAAGTCAAGGAAAATGACACCTCCAAAGGAGAGGAATCAAACAATGAGGTTGAAAACTCAATGGTTGTCCAAAAAAAATTTCATGCTCAAGGACAAACAAATCTCTGGGTAATAGACAGTGGCTACTCAAGTCACATGACTGGAACAAAAATAAAATTTATAAAGTTGATTAAGTGGAATGGTAGATTAGTAAAGTTTGGAGATAATTCATCAGCAAAGATCTATGGAAAGGGGCACCATAAGTATTGAAGGAAAATCCAAGACTTAAGATGTTCTCTATGTT
Source organism: Sequoia sempervirens (assembly GCA_007258455.2). Taxonomy (NCBI): domain Eukaryota; kingdom Viridiplantae; phylum Streptophyta; class Pinopsida; order Cupressales; family Cupressaceae; genus Sequoia; species Sequoia sempervirens. The sequence goes on along the minus strand of VDFB02281492.1, from coordinate 847,246,493 downwards.
GAAGGTCTCAAGCACAATCTTCTCAGTGTAAGTTAGATGCACAAAAAAGGATACAATCTCTTATTTAATGAGAAAGGATGTGAAATTAGAAAGGAAAATTCTAGTAGATTGGTGGCAGAAGGTTCAAGGACTAAAGGAAACTTATACAACCTTAAGGGTGTAAATGGAAGAAGTTGTCTTCTAGGAAAAACAAATGAATGTTGGTTGTAGCACAAGAGGCTGGGACACATCAACTTTGATAACCTTGTGAAAATTACCTCAATGCAAGAAGTGAGAGATATTCCTAAGGTTGTCAAACCTACAAACACCATGTGTAGAGAATGTCAAATTGGGAAGAAGAAAAGGATAAGGTTCAAGACCAAGGAATATTCTACTACAAGAACTTTGGAACTAATTCATACTGATTTGTGCAAACCTACCAAGACAAAAAGTCTTCAAGGTGAAAGGTATTTTATGTTACTCATTGATTATTTCTCTAGAATGACATGGGTTACATTCTTAAAAGAAAAATCATAAGATTTCATTAGGTTTAAGATTTTCAAGTCAATGGTTGAAAATGAAATCAATTATAGAATCAAGTGTTTGAGGTCTAATAGAGGTGGTGAGTTCACATCAAATAAGTTTGAAGAATTTTATGAAGAGCATGGGATAAAGAGGAACTTTTATACTGCTATAATTCCTCAGTAAAATGGAGTGGTTAAAAGAAAGAATAGAACTGTTCAAGTGATGGAAAGGACAATGTTGAATGAAGCTAATTTTCTTGATGTGTATTGGAAATAAGCACTTCATACTGCTATCTGTATTCTCAACAGATGTTAGCTTAGGGTGGATAGCACCAAAACTCCTTATGACCTTTGGTATGGAAGACCACCAATTGTCAAATATTTCAAAGTTTTTGGAAGCAAATGCTTTATCAAAAGAAATCAAGAAAGTCTAGGAAATTTTGATTCAAGATCTGATGAAGGAATGTTTCTTGGGTACTCTATTAGGAGTAAATCCTACAAATGCTATAATAAAATGTTGAGGAAGATAGTTGAAAGTGCAAATGTCAAATTTGATGAAGATTCACATCAAAAAAAATCATGAGAAAGAAGACTATTGGTTAGATGTACTTGCTTGCTCAAAAGAAGAAGAAGAATCTAAAGAAAAGGAAGAAGCAGTAGACAATATCCCCAAGACTCTTGCCAAGTATGTGTTGCAAGTATGAGCAAGTTTGGTGGTGTTGTCATTATGTTGCAAATTGTGCATGTATAGTTGAGATGTCGTGAGTACATGGAGCTATCTTTATGATGTTGCAGATGTGTTGAAATGATGGGTTTCCAAGTGCTTTTGAGAAAACTAATCAAGAATGAAGTCAAAGTTATGTATGTGTTCAAAATGTGCTCTGGTATGTGCTTTGTGTTTCTCCTGTGTTAATCCTATGCTTGTGCAGATCTGAAGAGTTGTTGATGATCTGATGATGATATATACTAATTTTTAGCTTTTGGTTTGATGGATTATGAAAGATTTGTTCACCGGTGTGTGAACTGTTTTGGAAAAGTTGGTTTTTTGTAGACTGGGAGAAATGTTTCTGCTCCGCAGTCCTCTATTGTTCTATTTCAGATCTTGCAGATCTAGAATGTGATTTATAATGGTGTTCCCTGGGTTCTAGAAAAGAGTCTTGTGGTTTGGTGATCAAGAAGTTGAGTTTTAGAGTTGTTGTATGTACTTGCATAGTCCGGATAGAATAATGGAATGAGTTCAGTGTTCGAAGGTTGTTACACTTGTTGTGGATGTATCTAAAGGAACCTGAGATGTGTTCTCATGCATGGTGAAGCGTGTTGTGTCATCTACGTGTCATATTCTTGTTGGAAAGTGTGTACATCAATGTTCATACTTAATAACAAAATAGTGTGGTTGTGAAGTTAATAAGTGTTGAAGTTTTGCGTTTAATTTTGGTGACAACTAATTCATCCCCCCCTCTCAATTGTCCTCTGCCTTTTAACAATTGGTATCAAATCTTTGATTCCTTGGTGTAGAGATTAACCACTTAAGGAAGATCCGATGACACATAAGTTGGCGATCCCTATGTTCAATGGAGCTGATTACAGTGACTGGAAAGTGTAGATGAGAGGATATATTATCTCTCTTGCTTACAAGACCTGGAAGGCTGTTGAGACGAAGTATGTTGCTCTGACGAGTGGTCTTACTATTGTAGATGAAGTTTTTTATTATGAGGAGAATGAGAAGGTGAGGTATGCTATTTTTAGTGCTCTATCTAAAATTGAGCGAACTAAGGTTCTTTCTTTGGGCACTACTCATGAAGTTTGGAAGAAGCTGGAAGATATTTATGAAGGAAATGGCAGAGTGAGATTGACAAAGAAGTTCATGTAAAAACGAAGATATGAGAATCTGAAGATGGAAGAAGGTGAATATTTTGCAAGCTATTTCTAGAGGGTTGAACTTGCAGCAAATGATGTTAGGAATCAAGGGGGTAATCTGACTGATGAAGATATAATTGAGGAGATCCTAATAACCCTACCAGAGTGTTACAATGATAAGATCTTAGTTATTGAATAAATGTATGATCCTAAGAAATGCACTAAAGAAGAGCTATTTGGCACCTTAACTACATTTGGAATGAGAAAGTTTGGAAAGGAGGAAAAGAAAGAGACAATATTTAAAGAAACAAACACTAAGGATGATCTGAATAGTGATTGTTCTGATGAGTTGGAAGAAAATTTTACTAGGAAGTTGAAGAAAGGTACCAGTAAGTATAAAGGTATGTTGCCCTTTAAATGTTTCAGTTGTGGTAATATTGGTCATTATGCTTCAAGATGTCTGAATATAGCTGTACATAAGAAGAACAAGGATCATAAAGATAAGTATAGAAAGGATAAGAAATATAAGTTGTATTACGTTAAAGAAGAAGCTCGAATCTTTGATGATGAATCTGATTATGAGGGTGCTGATAGTGAATGCTTTTTTTTAGCTTTGGAGAATAAATATGTATCTACTAATCCTAGAAAATTTGCAAGAAAGAATGCTCCAAAGAATAGAAAGAATGAGATGGAAGGTACTTTAGTTACTGCATTTCATGCTAGATAGGATGAATACTATTGGGTGATTGATAGTGTATGCTCTAATCACATGACCGGAGATAAAATTAAGTTTACTAAACTCAAAAAGCATGATGGTGGCTTGGTCATGTTCGGTGATGATTTAGGAGAAAATATTGTTGGAAAAGGTTCAATTAGTTTTGATGGAATTCACAACACTGATAATGTATATTATGTAAAGGGTTTGAGGAATAACCTTTTGAGTGTTGGCCAAACGTGTAGCAATGGTTTTAAACTTGTGTTTTAGAATAATACCTGCGAAATCAGGAAAGGATCTGAAGATATGGTTGCTACTGGAAGGAGAACTCATGTAAACATCTATCAGCTTAAGTGTGTTGATGGTTAGTGCCTTGTATCTCAAGTCAGTGAAAGTTGGTTATGGCATCGGAGGATGGGACATGTAAACTTTGATAATCTAGTCAGGATCAGTTCAAGAGATGTTGTCTAAGGTCTACCTAGAATCACAAAGCCTGCTAATACTATTTACAGAAGTTGTTAGTTGGGGAAACAAACAAGCAACAATTTTAAGGGAAAAGAGCAATCTACTACTAGAATGTTGGAATTAATTCATACTAACCTCTATGGTTCGCCTAGAACAGGAAGCCTAAATGGTGATAGGTATTTCATGCTCCTTATTGATGATTATACTTGAATGACATGGGTTGCTTTTCTTAGTGAGAAGACTCAGGCTCTGGATAGGTTTAAAGTGTTAAAAGCAAGAGTGGAAAATGAAGTGAACCTGGGAATCAAATGTTTGAGATATGATAGAGGTGGAGAATTCACTTCTAGTGAATTTAATACATTTTGTGAACAACATGGCATAAAAAGACAATTCTCTGCTCTGAGAACCCCTCAGCAGAATGGGGTAGTTGAGAAGAAAAATCAGACGGTACAAGAAGCTACAAGAACCATGATGAAAGAATAAAATGTACCAGATGTGTACTAGAGAGAGGAAATACACACTATTGTTCATGTTCTTAATAGAGTTCAAATTAGAGGCAACAACACAAAGACTCCTTTTGAGTTATGGACTGGTTACACTCCTACTGTGAAATACTTTAAGGTATTTGGAAGTAGATGTTACATTAAAAGAGATGATGAAAATCTTGGGAAGTTTGATGCTAGATGTGATGAAGGGATTTTTCTTGGGTACTCTACTACTAGCAAAGAATATAGACGCTTCAATAAAAGATTCAGAAATATTGTTGAGAGTGCTAATGTGAAAGTTGATGAGGACATGCACAGACCTATTGAGATAAGTGAAGTTGAACCTGATGATCCTATCTGTGGACAAGTACCTAAAGAGAATAAGGAAAAGGAAGAAGAAGAAGAAGATATTGAAAAAGAAGAAGAAATTCCAGAACCTGTTGTTAAAACTCCTAAGTATGTGCAAAAGAATCATCTAGTGGAATAGATAATTAGAGATAAAAGTGAAGGTGTGAAGACAAGAAGTAAAGTAGTAGTTGAGGTAAACCTATGTTTACTTTCTAAAATAGAACCTTAATCTATATGTGAAGCATGTGAAGATGAGAGTTGGGTCAGAGCTATGAAAGAAGAGTTGCAACAAATAGAAAAGAATCAGACATGGGAATTGGTTCCTAGACCTGTGAACAAGAATGTAATTGGTTCAAAATGGGTGTTCCAAAATAAGTTGAATGAAAATGGTAAAGTTATAAGAAATAAAGAAAGACTTGTATGCAAAGGATACTCACAAGTTGAAGGCATAGACTTTGAAGAAACATTTGCCCCTTATGGCTAGAATGGAATCTATTAGGATGTTTTTGGCATTTTCTACCCACAAGGATTTCAAAGTATATCAGATGGATGTCAAGTCAACATTTTTGAATGGTGAAATGGAGGAAGAAGTATACATGGAACAACCTGAAGGATTTCAGTTATCTAACAAATCGTATATGGTTTTTAAGTTGAAGAAAGCATTGCATGGACTGAAGCAAGCTCCCAAAGCTTGGTATGCAAGATTGGATAGATACCTGACAAAGCAAGGTTTCAACAAAGGCTATGCTAACAACAATCTTTACTTCAAAGTGCAAGGTAAAAAAATGTTGATAGTAGTAATATATTTTTATGATATCATCTTTGGTGGAAATGAAGGTATGTATAAAAGATTTGCAGAAGAAATGCAAAAATAATTTGAAATGTCATTGATTGGTGAGTTGAACTTCTTTCTTGGTCTTCAAGTAAATCAAACTGATAAAGGGGTATTCATTTCATAATCTAAATATGTAAAGGAACTATTGAAGAATTTTGGAATGGATGACTCCAAACCGGTTAGTACTCCTATGGTAACCAGATGTAAGTTGAGCAAAGATGATGAATCTACTAAAACTGATCAAAGAAAATACAAATCTATGATTGGTGAGCTGATGTATCTTACTACTACCAGACTGGATATTATGCATGCAATATGTTTAGTTGCCAGATTTCAAGGAGATCCTAAAGAGGCACATGTTATAGCAGTAAAGAGGATATTTAGATATCTTAAAGGTACACCAAATTATGGCTTATGGTATCCTAAGGGTGTTGATTTCACCTTAAGTGCTTATACCAATGCAGATTGGGTTGGTTTTGTGGATGAACGAAAGAGTACTAGTGGAGGTGATTTCTTTCTTGGTGGAAGATTGGCTTCTTGATTGAGTAAGAAATAGGACTCGATTTCTTTATCCACTGTAGAGGCATAATATATTACTGCAACATCCTACTGCACACAAGTTTTGTGGATGAAGCAAACTCTAAAAGATATTGGAGTGACATGTGATGAGCCTATTCATATTTTCTATGAAAACACAAGTGCTATAAACATTTCAAAGAATCTGGTGATGCATTCAAGAACAAAAAACATATATATCAAATATCATTTCCTAAGAGAAAAAGTGTTGGAGAATGAAGTTAGGTTGGAGTATGTGACAACAAAGGAACAAATTGTAGATATATTTACTAAGGCTCTTATGAAGGATAATTTTGAGTATATTAGGGAGAGGTTGGGGGTCATTGGCCCTCTGAACTAAGTGCACATGAAGGTGCATCAATCCAGTGAATTCACAGATTCTTCATTTATCTGGACTGATGAATGGGTCTACTCCGCAGGGGGAGTAGAATTTTTTTTTGCAATATGAGTCGAATGGGTGTACTCCTAAGGGGGATTAATCATAGTTTTTGATCTTTTCCATTGATGTCAAATGGGAGAGAAATTCATGTGAAAAATAGTAAGAAAAGCAAGAAAATGTGTTCTCCCAGAATATTGTGTAGGTTATTGTCTTTGATGGTTTTTCACATCATGTGTCGCCATCAATGACAAAGGGGGAGATTGTTGCAAGTATGAGCAAGTTTGGTGGTGTTGTCATTAATGTTGTCATTGATGTCAACACAATTTAGTATCTTGCAGATTGTGCATGTATAGTTGAGATGTTGTGAGTACATGGAGCTATCTTTATGATGTTGCAGATGTGTTGAAATGATGGGTTTCCAAGTGCTTTTGAGAAAATTAATAAAGAATGAAGTCAGAGTTATGTATGTGTTCAGAATGCGCTCTGGTATGTGCTCCATGTTTCTCCTATGTTGATCCTATACTTGTGCAGATCTGAAGAGTTGTTTTTGATGATCTGATGATAAATTATACTAATTTTTAGTTTCTAGTTTAATGGATTATGAAAGATGTGTTCAGCAGTGTGTGAAGTGTTCTGGCAGAGTTGGTTTTCTATAGACTGGGATAAATGTTTCTTCTCCGCATTCCTTCGTTGTTCTGTTTTAGATCTTACGGATCTGGAATGTGATTAATAATGGTGTTCTCTGGGTTCTAGAAAAGATTCTTGTGGTTTGGTGATCCAGAAGTTGAGTTTCAGATTTTTTGTATGTGCTTGCACAGTCTGAATGGACTGATGGAAGGAGTTTAGTGTTCGAAGGTTGTTACACTTGTTGCGGATGTATCTGAAGGAACCTAAGATGTGTTCTCATGCATGATGAAGCATGTTGTGTCATCTGTGTGTCATCTTCTTGTTGGAAAGTGTGTACATCAATGTTCATAATTAATAACAAAATAGTGTGGTTGTGCAGTTAATAAGTGTTGAAGTTTTGTGTTTAATTTTGGTGACAATTGATTCACCCCCCCTCTTAGTTGTACTATGCCTTTTAACAGTATGTTCAGAAAAATCATTCAAAAGATCAGATCATTGGAGATAAGAATGAAGGAGTGCAAACTAGAAGAATATTTGCAAAGGAAAATAAACAGGTGAAATTTTCTTTGCTATCAAGAATAGAAGCAAAAAAAATTGTTGATGCTAGAAAATATGAATTATGGATACATGAAATGGAAGAGTCCATTCAAATCAAAATAAGAAAAAATAATAGACTTGGGAATTGGTTCCAAGGCCTACAGACAAGAATGTGATAAGAACAAAATGGGTGTTAAAAAACAAACTGAATGAAGATGGAGAGGTTGTGATAAATAAAGTAAGGCTAGTGTGCAAAGGTTATTCACAAGTGGAAGGAATTGACTTTGAGGAAAAAAATTATCCAGTGGAAAGAATGGAGGCTATCAAATTTTTTGTTCACAAGAACTTCAAAGTATATCAAATGGATGTGAAATCTACCTTATTGAATGGTGACTTGGAAGAAGTGTATATAGAGAATCCAAATGGTTTTTAGCTATCAGAGGATCCAAAAATGGTATGCAGACTTAAGAAGGCTTTGTATGGTCTAAAACAAGCTCCTAGGGCTTGGTATGCAAGGTTGGACAAGCATTTACTCCACTAGGGCTTCAAGAAAGGTACCACAAATAGAAATCTATATATTAAAAGTGAATTTTGAAAGAATTTTAATTGTTGTTGTGTATGTTGATGATATAATATTTGGAGGAAATTATGAAATGTGTAAGAAGTTTGTTGAAGAAATGCAAATAGAGTTTGAAATTTCTATGTTAGGTGAGCTATATTTCTATCTTGGACTTCAAATTGCATAGTCAGATAATGGAATCTTTATTTCTCAAGAAAAGTATGTTAAGGAGATGTTGAAAAAGTTTGGTATAGAAGATTGAAAACCAGTGCTCGTACTCCCATGGTAATAGGTTGTCATTTGATAAAAGATGATGAGTCACCTAAAGCTAATTAGACTCTATATAGGTGTATGATTAGGGGTCTATTTTACTTAATCACATCAAGGCCTAATATTATGCAAGCTATCTGCTTGGTTGCAAGGTTTCAAGTTGATCCAAAAGAAACTCGTGTAAAGGATGTCAAGAGGATTTTCATATATTTGAAGAGCACTCCGGACTATGGATTGTGGTATCAAAAAGATAATGAATTTTCTCTAAGTGCATATGCTATTGTTGATTGGGTTGGTAGTGTTGATGACAGAAGAACCTATGGTGGAGCTTTTTTTGAGAGAGATAGATTGGTCTCCTAGTTTAGTAAGAAGCAAAACTCAATGTCCCTATCAACAACATAAGCAGAGTATATTGTTGCAGCATCATGTTGCACCCAATTGTTATGGATGAAGAAAATTTTGTAGGACATCAAGGTGATCATGTATGATGAACCCATTCTAATTTTGTGTGATAGTACAAAATATTTAAAAGAATCTAGTGATGCATGCTAGAACCTAGCACATATCTATTAGGTATGACTTCTTAAGAGAGAAAGTTGCAAATTAGGAAGCAATATTGGAGTATGTGCCCACAAGGGAACAAGTTGCAGACATCTTTACAAAGGAACTTTCAAATGATACATTTGAGTATCTCAAGTATAAGCAAGGGGTTATTTCCTCTCCTTCTAACTAGATGCATAATTGGTGCATTTGTCCAGGGGGGGCAATTCAAGACACATTTTAATCCCTCAATTGATAAAGGCTACCTCTCAGGGGGGATCAAGTAGAAGAATGTTGAGGTTTGTGTAGCTAAGGGGAGCTTGTTGTTGTTGCATAGAGGAAGATTGTTTCCCTTTGTCCTTGATGTCAAAGGGGGAGAAAAATTGCATATCTAGTTGGTGTTTCCATCAATGCCAAAGGGAGAGATTGTTGTAGATGTTGTCATTGATGTCAATAGAATGAAGATTGTTGTAGGTTTTTTCATTAATGTTAATGTTATCATTGATGTCAATAGAATGGAGATTGTTGTTGATGTCATCTTTTTTTTTCTTCAGTAGAATGGTAGTGTGTGGATGGTTGCATATGCTGCAATTAGTATGTTGATCAAAAGTATTATGATGGATGTCATGAGCCTACTATAAAAATTTTTCTATATTTCATGTTTCTCATGAAAAGGTGAATGATTTTGTGGATGTTGTATTCATTATCTATTGATGTAAGATGAATAAAAGCTTCTCTTGTAGGCAGTTGCTCAAGTTCTACTGAAAAGCCCTAGAGAATTCTCTAGATTCCTCCACATTTGAAGATTTGGTCCTATGATTTGGAAGATAGTCAGTCTCGAGTATTAAATATGTATGTTCCTAGTTTTAGAAAATAAAATTTACCAAAAATGTTTATTGAGTTAGCAGATTAAAGGTTGTATTCTTGCAGCCATAGAAGGTTCAGATAAATGCTCTGCATTTCTTTGTTGTTGTCATTGTGGTCTTGTAGTTTGGTGGATGAGTTTAAAATGTCTATATATCTTCTCCCTTCAAGTTTTAGTTGTTGGTATGTACCATAACTTGAGTTTTTAATGCTCTATCTCAAGACTGTGCTGTCTAGGTATGCAAGAGATACTGGTTATGTGTCTATTTTCTTTCATTAGTATAATGTTTCATGAAGTTTTAAAAGAAGGGAATGGAAATATTTTTTAATATCATTTAATCTTGTAATGTAATCCACATGGTGTTATTTGGTCTCTCTAGTAGTGCTTGTGGACTAAAGTTAATATTTTGTGGGTTGAGTGCTTTTTGGACTAACTTAGCATTTTGAGTTGTTTGTGCCAAGTTTTTGTGGCATGCACCAACATGGGATTGTATGCAAATGTAAAATAGGTCCTTCTTATCTCATGTCTTGGACCACATTCAATTTCCTTTTCCTGTAGACTTTTTGGAGCCAACTCATTATAGTCGTTGCATGTTTCATGTTTACACATTTAAATTTGGCCAACAAGGAGAAATGTTTTGAATCTTGCAGAAGGTATAAATGGAGGATCAAGTTTTTGATCAAGGTGGTGGTTTCATGTAGTGAGTGTTCAAAGTAAATGCTAAAAGTAGTGCACTGAAGTCAAAGAAATGAGTGTGAATATGTAGAAAAGTATTTAATGTATGTTGAAGGTAGTGAGCCGAAAGCAAAATTGTATAAGTGAAGTGTAGAAGGCAACAAGCTAAAAGGAGTGTGTGTGAGTGCTGGAGACAGTAAGTCGAAGGCATAAGTGCATGAGTAAGCTTGTTAGAGGTAGTGAGCCAAAGGCATAAAAGTGTAAGTGAAGTGTTGAAGGAAGTGAGTCAGAGTCAACAAAGGTGTTACAGAGGGATTTGTGTATCTAATTCATCAAGTTGTGTATTCTAAGGTTGTACCCTCTTTCTATAAGTGTTGTGATTGGTAGGGAGTTGTAAAATTCCTTTGATTGAAGCCATAAAACTGTGATTGTAAATCTTGTTTATCATTGTGAGGCTAGATTTGGATAGTAGCTCCAAGAAACTTTCTTGTTTTTGTTTTTCCCTTGTAGGGTTTTCCACATAAATTTGGTGTTGTGGTTGTGTGCTTGTGCTTTGAATTATTTATCTAGTTAAGAGAATTATAAGTTTGATTTCTAAATTTGAATTGGATTAGTTTGAAGGATATACTGATTCACCCCCCTCTCAATATATCTATGTTCTAACAATAATTTTACTAGACTACTTTTACATTTGTCCAAATTATCATATTCTCCCCTTCCCTAATAAGCATATTGTTCACCTAGACATTTCAACTACCCTCTTGAACCACCTTCCTATATTCACCATTATTTCCCTCTATAAATCTATCACTCTCCTCATTGACCTTCCATACAAGTTTAATTTCTCTCCCCTAAATCTTTAAGATTGAATTAATAGCCTCATTACCATGTGGAAAGGTAAACTTGAGACCCAACAAGACTCATGGATTAGTAGGTGGGAAAGAACAAGCAGTCATGGCATGATAATTCTTTGTAAATATGGACAAAAAATTATTTCCAAATACTACACACTTGAAAAGTATTGAAAAGGACAAACGAAACATAGGAAATCTCTTCTTGCTTCTAACCCTTCCAACATTTCCAAACAACAATCAATAAATCATTGAAAATTTGTGGAAAGTGGATTCCTATAATGGTAAAGAAGCCTAAATTTGTGCACATCTTCAATGAATTAAAGATATCCATAAAGAAATAAAAATTCTTCTATTTCTTACAAAATAAACAAAAAAAAGGGAAAATCTCAACCATTGAAAATTTTATTCACTCCCTTAAATCCTACCATAAAGATATTTTACAAAAATGTTAGGATCATTACAAATAGATTTTCATTAATGATTCAACAGGAGATCCCCTTCTCCCTATCTTGGATGAAAGAACTACAAGATGCATAATGTGTTAAATTGACCTTGATTGTAGTTATTTTCTTGACCCCTTACTCTCCATAGAAGAAATAAATGAACCTCATTTTCCTACGGCTTTAGAGAAAAGACCAAGTGTTGACAATATCCTAGTAGAATTTTATAAAGCTCTATGGGGTAAAATTTGGGAGGACATCTACCATGTTTACCTTGAAGCCATCAAAATGGATATTTATCACTTCTTAATCAAGGATTCATCAAGTTCATCCCCAAAGGAAAAGATGAAGATATCTTCAATTGTTGGAGACCTATCATTTTTCTTAAAACTTCATACAAGATCATTGCTAAGGCCTTGGCTCATAGAATAAAGTATATATTACCCAAAGATAGTCAGACCTAAGATCATTGCTAAGGCCTTGGCTCAGAGAATAAAGTATATAACCCAAGAGAATCTTAGACCTAAGCATATAGGCTTATTATGTGGAAGATTAATTTTAGATAATTTACTCCTTAATTGGGAAATTGTAGAGTGGGACCAACAAAATTGCCAAGATGCATTAATCATTAAAGTTGAGTTTTATAAGGTATATGATCATATTGATTTCCCTAATATACTTAAATAACTAAGATTTGGTCCCATAATTTGAAACCACATTAAAATATTATTCAGAGATGTCAATACTAGAGTGGTTGTTAATGGTACTCTATCCCCCCAATTTCTCTAGCAAACATCCACTCACCAAGGTTGCCTTGTGTACCTTTAATGTATGTCCTTACTATTGATGCACTTAAATATCTTTTTCAACAAGATTTATCTTATATTCTTATTAATGGTATTTCCCTCCTAAGGATCTCCAAAGCACTCAAATCTCCTTTTATTGATGATAATATGTTCTTTATTCAAAACTTGGCTATTGAAATGGCACACACCTTGGATATTTTTAACTTATTATGCACCATTTTAAGCTCTAATTTTTTCATGCATAAAATTGAGCTCTTCATGACCCAACCTAGCCCCCAACTCCCTTAGATTTCAAAGGAATGACACAAAGTTAATCGTGTGATCATCACTAGGTATCTTGGCATTCCCTTTAGCCTTGGAGTTTCCCTCAAAGACATGTGGAGTTGGTTCATAAATAAATTTTAAGAAAATTACAACTAGACCAACCAATTCCTTTCTATGGTTGGGCATATTCAAGTGCCCAAAAAAATTCTTCTTGCTAGCTATGTTTATATCTCATCTTGTTGGCTTCTAAAACTTGCTACAACTAATTAACCCAACTAATTAGGAACTTTATATGGGTCAAGCATGATAACAAAAAAAATACTTCCTTCCATATCACGGATGCAATGTATCCAACCAAATGATAAAGGTGGTTTGGGAATTATTGACCCCTTCATGCAAGGTATGTGCCTCACTACCAAATGGATAGTGAGAGTTTTAGAGGGAGATTCTCCTTGGAAGCATCTTGTTAGACATCACATCCACTTTTCCTTAGTGGGATATCCATGGGCTTTAGTTAATTGGAAAGATAAACTTATTATTTCTCTATTATTTAAAAATCATATCATTGGACCCTTTAACACCATCTAGAAGGCTTGGAAAATCACCTCTAAAAGGATTATCTAGTATTATCAATCTCTTAGCCATTGTTTAATTTATTCTTGTTCTTCTATTTGGTGGAATGGATTAATCTAGTAGGATAGTAAACCCTTTGGTCTCATCCAATAAATTAATGGTAAACACCTTTTTAAAAAGGGAATTCAAAATTTTAGATATTTGGGATCCTACTAGCTTTAGCTATAAACCTTGGCAACATCCAAAAAATTAGTAAAATTTGTCTTGCTCTAAAAAACAAACAACCCTTAACATCCAACAACTAGTTCCCCCTAAGCCGTATAATTTGTTATCTTTACACAACAATGTGAACTTCTAAAAAAATTGGAGATGGTTTCACTCACATAACCTCCACTTATTTTCAATCAAAATGATCTATATGTAGATCCTTCCTTCTATCACCATTTCTTCTTGTCTCAATATTCTTTGGAATTACAAGAACAACTAATCAAAATAGAATAAGCTTAGTTGCTAAATTTGGAAATCCAAAGTTGATGTGCAATCCCAACTCACAACTTGGAAGATCCTTCATGTTATACTTCCCATTGTCACTTGCCTCACTTTCCTCCACCCCCACAACATGTCCATTTTTCTCTAAGATGAAATCCATCAAGCATGCCTTCTAGTTATGCTTATATGCTAGAAACCTTTGGTTTTTCCTCTTCTTCACCCTCCCCACTCTTTCCCTCACACTTGGCCATGGAAACCTACTCTCTAGGGATCCTCCACCACTCACAATATCATCACCCACACCTATAAACATGTGATTCTCTAGTTTATTTGGAAAATTTGTTTCTTGGTATTTTCTCCAATACTTTATATCCTAGCCAAATTGAGATCCAAATGATCTAATCTAATTTGATTCTTCATATGGTTAACAGTATCTCTACTCTTCAAATCCAATTGGGAGTTAATACCAAGCCAATTAATATCACTCACAATCTCTTCTTACAACTCCAAAAATTTGAAGGAATTCATATTGCCTCTAAAACCATCTTGAAACATTTTCATGTTTGCAATCCCTCATGAGTTCTTCCCTTAGCTATTTTTTACTTTTTTATAGGTGTATAGTTCATTTTATGTTTGCGAATTAGTTTTCTCTTATTGGTTGCAAGGATGCTGATGATTGCCATTGTTGCTCGAATTTTGATAGCTATTGTGGTATCTTCTATAATCCCATACAAAATATTGTGAAAATGGATCGTGATTGTGATCTTGGACATGCTTGGGGGCAATGTGCTTTTGAGGATATACATTATGACCATGATGGGTGGCCCATTACTATTGTTGCTGCTCAAGATCTACATATTTCTTCAAACAAGGATAACACTATTGATTTAAAGCTATTAGATCTTACTAAACAAGAAAAAAGTTCAATAGTTTGTCTTACTCAAGGTTGTTCTTTTGGTACTATTGGTGGCAATCCAACTAAAAGAGATATGCAATGTGTTAACTCCAAGATGTAGGGTCATCTCCATAATTTGAAAATTCCAAGTAATGAAATTTCTAAAGATAATGACTAGCCTAACAGTTTCATGCTTGTTCATATATATATATATATATATATATATTCCATTTTTTACTGCTTTATGTGTAGCATATTTTCATACCATTAAAACTATTTTATGATCTTCAATTGACATGTTTTTATGTTGCCCATATCAACTATACATGTAATTTTTCTTCATCCAATAGAAAAGAAAGAATGCTCATATATTTTTTTTCAAAATATCAATAGAATGGGAGAGAACCCTTCCCTCACTTGGATTATCAAAAAGTAATAGGGGAGAGGACTTGAGCATGTTTCAATAGTTGTGATAGTAGTTGTTTATATAGTGTTCAATATTTTTGTCAATATTGGACTAATAGTTGTGACTTTAAAATTGTTAGTGTTGATGATGACTATCCATAATTAAACAAAATGTATTCCTTTGATCTAAAAAACAACCAATCATGTGATTCCACATCAACACTCAATAAAACATGTTGTGAATGCACAAGTATTGGTCTCACTTTTTTTTTTTGGCCTTTTTGGACACCTTGACAAAAAGCATGCTGATGTTGCATCATATTTGACGTTGTGGCTCTGAAACTTTAGTTATAAGCAGGGGACTTGTTAAGTAAGCTACTGTAAAAAAATTGAGAGTGATTTGAAATTTCCACGTAGAATAACTAGAAACTCGAAATTAGGGTGCACAACTAGTAGGTCCTCTCCCCTAATCCCAATAGGGGAAAGGACCCAGTTACCGCCCCCCATTGAATTACCGCCACCTCCATGCTCACTTAACCCCCAAAAAAAAAAATCACTTTGATCCATTAAAAAACTTTATTTTATTGAATAACTAATTACAAAAACACCAATCGCTGCTCATTAAGTGCTAAAGTGAATGATTTGAGTGGATTTTATATGCTAAAACAACTATAATTGATTGAAATTATAGCGGGCGGATACTGGGACATTAGGTGGTGGCAAACGGACGACACCTCTAAAAGGTGATTTTTTTACCTCCGTGCGCATATCCAATGCTCCCACACTCGATCGAATTGCCCAAAAGCCAAAACCTTAGTTATAAGCACTTAACTCGTGAGCGAAAAAAACCCATAAAAAAAAAAATTCGATTCGATATACGGTTTGAATTCTACGATTGCGCGAAGTTAGCCGTGGCGGATACTGGGTCTTCTCCCCTAAATGATAAATTAAAAAAAAAAGTCGTCCCATTTCCCAACAGAGAAAGAAAATCTAACAAAGCTTTCGCAAGCCCAGTCTTCGAAACTCTCAACTTCGTATTCCGTAAGGAGACATACTTCTTGAAAAAATCTCACAAGTACAAAATCAGGCAAACCGCAAGAAAATATCGACACTCTCCAGCAAAAATTTGACAGTCTACAATTTCACCACTCTACAACAAAAATAATTTGACAGTCTACAATTTCTTACCTCACGGAATTAGACACTATACCTACAAATCCCGAATCCATTATTAATCAAAAGCCCGAATACCAAAGCTCTCAAGTCTTGCGGGCCAAAAAGTAAAGAGTCCTACAGACAAAGGAAGAAGAGTGAAGTCATTCTCCTCTGCAACTCTCTATATTTAATCAAATAAATGTTCAAAGTCATTCTATTCTGGGCACACTTGCCGATAGAGAAATGTACACCATGGGAGATCAATTAATTGGGTTACAGGACAACCGGTCAAAGCTCTTTCCACGTCCCCTGACCGAAAAGATAGCCATGAAATTAGCAAAATTGTTTATTATGGTCTGGTGAAGCAGAGCCTCAAACAATAAGAATTAAGCCCAATTAATCGCAATTATGATCATAAACTCTGTTTAGAAGAGTTCGAAAAGGAAGAGATAAAACAGTACTGTACGTAGTGTACTGCAATGGATCGTGGCATGAAATCTGAAGGAGATGTCACAACAATGCCGCGTCTCTTCCAGAAGGTAAGATATTTGTCTGTATTAGTTGAATGTTCTGGCGGGGCCGCGAATCGATCTCGGGATCACGTGGGGACACTTGTCCTCTGCCTCCGCCGCACCTTACGTGGCCCCACTTATCTAATTTTCATGTTGCCCCATTCTTTGCTCATGAATTATTTCTGCGGTTGAATTTAATGCGGAGTTTGTTGGTCACTCATTGAGATCAAGTTTACAGTGGAAGCTTTGGTATATAGGAAGTTACAGTGGTTTATGAACAGTTCGGGTGTTCGTCATCATCACGTCATGCGTAAATTAATTGATAAAGGCATCAGTGGCTGCATGGTGCAACATCATGATGATTCAAATGCTGTTTTTCTTTGGATTTTGATGATTGATTCCCGAGTATATTTCGAAATGTTGATGTAAGCAAACTTTATACCTATTTTCAGGTGGTGTTTTTCAAGTTTTGTTGAATTTTATAATGAATATGTCATAAGATATAATGTTTAGTTGGTATGAGTTTTCCAAAGTTCATATAGTATTGATAAGATAGTTTGTGGATTCAATTGTGAATGTTTTTCATTTAACATTTTGAATCACCATACTTACAGTGATCTATCATAAAAAAGTTTCTAGATTCAACTATGTATTTATAAGACAGTTTGTGGATTCAATTGTGTATGTTTTTCATTTGACATTTCAAATCACCACACTTACAGTGATCTATCATAATAAAGTTTCTAGATTCAATTGTACATGTTTTTCATTTAACTTATCGAATCACTGTCACAATGATCCATAATCAAAAAGTTTTTGGATTCAACTCTGTGTTTTTCATTTAGCATTTTGGATCACACTCACCGTGATCCATCTTCAAAAAGAGGAGAGTGATTCAAAATGTCGAATGACAAACATACACAGTTGAATCTTGAAGTTTTCTTATCAAGATACAATGCTTGTTGAGGATTTTGCAAATAAAGTAGCAAGTTAATGTAAACAAAATGTATATTTTTAGGTGGTATTTTTGTAGTAAATGAATGAGTTATGGGTATTCTATAATCAATAGATCAAAAGATACAATGCTCATTTGACATGAGTTTTCTAGAGTTCACATGGTATTGATAAGATAGCTTATGGATTCAATTGTATATGTTTTTCATCGAACATTTTAGATCATACTTAGTGATCCATCATCAGAAAGAGGATAGTGATTCAAAATGTTGAATGAAAAATATACATAGTTGAATCTAGAAGCTATCTTATCAAGATACAATGCTTGTTGAGGATTTTGTAAAAAGGGTAGCAAGTTAATGTCTATTAAAAATATATTTTTAGGTTGTATTTTGTATTGAATGAATGAATTAGGGATTTCTATACTGAATAGTTCATAAGATAGAATATTTCATTAGTATGAATCTTCCATTGTTCATTTAGTATTGATGAAGGGTACTCCCCTTACAAACCCAAACCCACAACAAATATAGGGATATGAACAGTCAAAATGCAAGAAGGAAACACCAACGTTCTATTATCTCAATAAAAATGAAATTACAACATTCAAAAAATTACAAACTACCATTACATGGGCTTTTTTATTACACCAATTCGTAAATTGGAGCCACAATCTACTCTACTCCCCCTGCTCTGTAACCCCCATTTGCCTCATTTATCTAGAATGTGTAACTACGCCAACATATTCTAGAAAGTGTAACTCCCCTCAAGAAGATACTTAAAATTTTATTAATTTCAATAGTACAACTTCTCAAGATCATAACTTTTGCTTTGACCTTATAATATATCGTTGAAAAACTCTCAAGAAGACGCTTGGCTGCAAAATCGTACCAAAAGGTACATTTTGGTTTTTGACCAAATTTTGAGCCCATTTGAAGCCCCTAAGTGCTTCAAATTTGACTTTGAATATTTTTAGCAAGATTTTAAAAATTAAAAATATTAACATCCTACAAATGACAAATGATATTGAAGTGATTCTTTCACCATTGGCTTTATTTCACCATTATGGAGGTTTGTGTAAGATTTTAAGTCCAAACGTGCATAAATACCAACTTACTAAAAATACTAACCCTGCCAAATTTAGCCCTTATTAAAAAAGATACAACATTTTTTTTGGGTGATGCAAGATTGCTCTTACACTCTGGATGCTCTTGCATCAAGTATTGATAAAACAACTTCTAGATTCAACTGTATTTTTTATCACACTTAGTGATCTATCATCACAAAGAGGAGAGTGATTCAAAATTTCAAATGAAAAGCATACACAGTCGAATCTAGAAGGTATCTTATCAAAAGATAATGCTTGTTGAGGATTTTGTAAATAGGGTAGCAAGTTAATGTAAATAAAATATACATTTTTAGGTGGTATTTTTGTGGTAAATGAATAAGTTAGGGTATTCTACAATGAATAGGTCAAAATGATTTGCTTAGTTGGCATGAGTTTTCTAGAGTTCATATGACATTGCTAAGATAGCTTATGGATTCAAAATTTTGTATATGTTTTTCATCTCATTTCAAATCATACTTAGTGATCCATCATCAGAAAGAGGATAGTGATTCAAAATGTTGAATGAAAAATATACATAGTTGAATCTAGAAGCTATCTTATCAAGATACAATGCTTCTCAAGGATTTTGTAAAAGGGTGGCAAGTTAATGTAAACAAAAAAATATGTTTAGGTGGTATTTTGCATTGAATGGATGAGTTAGTGATTTTTATAATGAATAGTTCATAAGATACAATGTTTTGTTGGTATGAATCTTCCATAGTTTGTATAGTATTGATAATACAACTTCTAGATTCAACTGTTTTCAATGCACAAGACAACTAAGAGGGGGGTGAATTAGTTGTACATTAAAACATCAAAAAACTCATAAACATTTAGATCCACATCAACTTAATTAACCCTTAATCTGTTAAACTGATTTAGCATGAAAGCAAATGACATAAACTAAAGCACATCAACACCATGCACAATAGAACATCAGATTTACATGGAAAACCTAAGAAGGGAAAAACCACAGTAAGGATTAGCTCACAATATAAAGTAATTGCAACATTGAATACAATAAGCTCACTACCCAACAGAAAGAAGGGCTCACTACCAATGGCTCATTGCTAGATTACAAAAAAGAAGGAAGAAGGATGTTATAGTGAGAAATTCATCTCATTGTGACGAGGGAGCAAACCCGAGACACAGAAAATGATGTAACAACTAGAGAAATTTATTATTATTTATAATGGAACTTCTTACATGTAGAGGATCACAAATCCTCAAGCTCTGCCATACATGCAAGCTACAAAAAAT
The DNA here is from genome assembly GCA_007258455.2 of Sequoia sempervirens. Taxonomy (NCBI): domain Eukaryota; kingdom Viridiplantae; phylum Streptophyta; class Pinopsida; order Cupressales; family Cupressaceae; genus Sequoia; species Sequoia sempervirens. The sequence continues at coordinate 847,226,542 of VDFB02281492.1, read as the reverse complement.
TACAGAAATTATAGTATTTTCCCCTTTCGCAACATGCGAACTCTTTCCCCCCAAAAGTTACCAAAAATCAGAAATCTCGCCCATAAATAGAGCTCCTTTCCAATTTGGAGCCAAAAAAACATTCAAATTTGAGTTTTGGCGATTTGACACTCAAATTACAATTTGAAATTCAAATTTAAATTCACATTCAAAAATTAGTACATTTCTAAAAATGCATCAACTTCTAAAAGCCATAACTTTTAATCCGACCATCGAATTTTCAATGATAATACCTTTTCAGAAAGCTCTTGAAAATATGATGTGGGTTTTCGCAAATTTTCAAGCCCATCCAGAGCCTCTAAGGGACTCAAATTTGGCTTCAAATATTTTAATAGCTAAAGGGGTATCCAGAAATGCAAAAACATCTAAGAAACAACCAATAGGAAATTAAAATATTTCTTTTTTTAGGTGATGCAGGATTTCCCTTACACCACTGGATGCTCCTACATCAGACACCCAGAGTAATTTGAGAAGTGACCCCGTCACATCGCAGATGGTTGAGGAAAACCCAAGTGGTCAACCTCTGTTTTGGGTAGCCAGGATGAATCTTCCATAGGCCTTCCTCTCCATTTCATCAGATATTCTTCATACTGCCTGTTTCTGGTACTCCTTCCCACACGATTATCCCGGATTACTTCAATCTCCTCCTCTGAAGTAGGTGCAGGAATGTTACACTGTTCTATTGCTAGACCATTCTCTATGCCACCTTCATGATACTCTGTCAAATTTGCAATGTTGAACACATGGGAAATGTTACTCCATCCGACAACTCTACCTCATATGCATTCCCTGAATCATGCTTCTTCAAAATTTTACAGGGACCGAACTTCTTCATCTTCAATTTGTTACAGGTTCCCACTGGAAACCTTTCCTTCCTTAAGTGGACCATCACTTCATCACCTACCTGAAACTCCTTATTCCTCCTCTTCTGATCTGCCTTAGCATTATACTGCATATTCATCTTATTAATATGTTCTCTTACCTCTTCATGTACATTCTTGATGTGCTCTACAAAGTATTCGACTTTAGCACTAGTCTTCTTCTCTTGGTCCATCTTCCTCAATTTTGGAGTAGTTCTGGGACTACCTCCATACACAATTTGGAATGGTGATCTTCACGCGCTTCTATTGACAGAATTGTTGTAAGAAAATTTTGCTTGGGGTAAAATCAAGTCCTATCCCTTGGGTTTATCCCCTACCAAACATCTCAGTAGGTTACCCAGACTTTTGTTCACAACCTCAGTCTTCCCATCAGTTTGTGGATGGTGTGCAGAACTGAACTTCAACTTTGTCTTCAACTTTTTCCACAAGGTCCTCCAAAAGTATCCCACAAACTTGGTATCACGATCTGAAACTATACTCTTTGGTAGACCATGTAGCCTCACCACCTCTCTGAAGAACAAGTCAGCGATGTGGACTACATCATGGGTCTTTCGACAAGGAATAAAATGCACCATCTTTGAAAATCTATCTACTACCACAAACACTGAATCGTTCCCTATCTGCGTCCTTGGCAAACCAAGAACACAGTCCATACTTATATCTTCCCAAGGCCTCTCTAGTACAGGTAGGGGGTGATACAACCCTGTATTCTGGCTCACTCCCTTAGCCATCTGGCACACCCTGCAACTTTGCACAAACTTCTTCACATCTTGTGACAATTGAGGCCAATAATAATGCTCACTAATAATGGCAATAGTCTTATCCCAACCAAAATGTCCTACCATTCCTCCACTGTGCTTCTCCTTTATCAGGTTCTCCCTCATGGAACTCCTCGAAATACACAATTGGCTTCCTTTAAACAACATGCCATCCTAGATTATGAAATCTAACCACCTTGTCCTGTCAACTGTAACAAGCTCCTTGCAAGCTTTCCAAGCCTCTGCAAAATCAGGATCCTCAGGGTACAATGTCTTGAGTTCATTGAACCCAACCACTTCAATCTGCATCTCATTCAACAATGTTTGCCTCCTACTTAAGGCATCTGCAACCCTATTCGACCTCCCACTCCTATGTTTTAAAACAAAGGTATAACTCTACAAAAATTCTACCCATTTCATATGCCTCTGATTTAATTTTTCTTGACTATTTAGATATTGTAATGCTTGGTGATCAGTAAACAAAATAAATTCCTTTGGTAACAAATAATGTCTCCATTTATTTAATGCTTGAACTATTGCATAAAATTCTTGATCATATACAGAGTAATTTCTCTTTGCATCATTTAACTTTGCACTGAAATAGGCAATGGGCTTACCTTCTTGGCTCATCACTACTCCAATGACACAACCACTGGCATCACAATCCACCTAAAACACCTTATTGAAATCTGGGAGGGCTAAAACTAGTTGCTTTGTCACCTTCTGCTTCAATAGATCAAAACTCTTCACTACTCTAGTGCTCCACTTGAACTCTTTTCTATCCCCTCTCATTGTTTCAGTCAGGGGTGCACAAATACTATTGAAGTTTCTAATGAACTTTCTATAAAAACTAGCGAAACCATGGAAGATCTCACCTCAGTAGCAGTTCTTAGGGTAGGTCATTCTAGAATAGCCTTCACCTTCTTTGGGTCCATCTTGAGACCTTCCGCCGAGACAACAAACCCCAAGTACACTAATTCCTTCTTCACAAAACTACACTTCTTCAGATTAATCAACAATTTCTCTTCTCTCAACTTTTCAAAAACTACGAATATGCATCAAATGCTCACCCAGGGACATACTGAATATCAAAATATCATCTAAGTACACAATAACAAAACTCCCTAAAAACTCTTTTCAGTAACTCGTTCATGAGCCGCATGAATGTGCTTGGTGCATTGGTTAGCCCAAAGGGCATGACTAACCATTCGTACATGCCCTCTTTGGTCTTGAAGGCGGTATTCCATTCATCTCCCTCCCGAATCCGGATCTAGTGATATCCGCTCTTCAGGTCAATCTTTGTGAAGTACTACGCTCCACTCAAACAGTCCATCAAGTCATCCATCCTTGGCAAGGGAAATATGTATTTGATTGTTATCTTGTTTATGGCTTGGGATTCTGTGCACATTCTCCACTCCCCATCCTTCTTCGGTGCTAGTACTGCAGGTATTGCACATGGACTCAGACTCTCACAAATCAAGCCCTTTCTCAACAATTCTTGAACTTGTCTGTTCAACTCCTCATTTTCTGCAGGAGTCATTCTGTGAGCTGCCTTATTTGGAAAACTGGCTCCAAGGATCAAGTCAATCTGATGACTGATCTTCCTCACTAGTGGTAAACCCTTAGGTACATTATCAGAAACAATCTCTTGAAACTCACCCAATAGTCCAGAAAATTCTACTGGCACCTTCTCACTATCTTCCTTATCCATTCTAGGTATCAATGCATAACACATACGCTCATGCTTCATGCCTTCTAAAAATTTCCTTCCATCGACAAAACAAATTCTAGCACTATTGCATACATTTTCTTCATCCTTCTTTAGGGGTTTCAACTTATGGCAGCCTCCATCCTTCATCAGGGAATAAGTATTTGCATGGCCATCATGTACAACTCGCCTATCGAACTACCACAACCTCCCCAACAACATGTGACATGCATCCATGGGAATGATATCACATAGTACCTCATCATGATAGCTTCTGATCTTGAACTTCACCAGGCACTGCTCATTGACCAAAACTTTGTGGTCTTTCTGCAACCAGGCAATCCGATATGGATGTGGATGCCTTTCCCTTTTCAACTTCAACTTCACAACCATCTCTTCTGACACCAAATTATTGGTGCTCCCATTGTCAATAATGACATAACAACATTTGTCTTCACACTTGCACCTTGTGCGAAACAAATTCTTCCTCTATTATGGTTCCTTCTCTTCAGTCACCAGGGCTCTTCTAACCACTAGGGCTTCTCCCCTTTTTGCATCATCTGAATGCTCAGATTGAACCTCCTCATCTACATGTGCAACTCTTCCACAACTTTTCAGCCTTCTGTCTCTCCTTCCTTGGTGTTGTGGCTCGATGCCCTTCTTCACCACAATTGAAACAAGTTCCTCTGAAACCACCTCTTCTGGGTCCTGGCCTAGATCTTCTTTGTCCTCTACCTCTTTGATCACCACTGTTTTGATCATGAGGGCGGTAGAAGTTATCATTCTTCTGACCTCGACTGGTACCCACATCTTCATTTTTCCTTTCATCTTCATTTCGGTTCCCAAAAGATCTTCCACTACCCCTTCCGCTTTGACCTCCTCGTCCTTTTTGCTTGCTGTCAAATCTTTTGTTCAACTTCTCCTCAACTTTTAGAGAAAACTGGTACGGATCCTCAATGGTGGTCATTCTGACCAGGCTTAGCTCCTCTTGAATGCTTGGTCATAACCCATTAATATAACGGGCTACCTTCTCCTTGTTGGCCTCTGCATGGCCCATTCTGATGATCATCTTGTGAAAATATTCTGTGTATTCTTTCACAGATCTACTTCCTTGCTTCAACCCTTGCAATTTCTTCAGTAGATCTAACTCGTAGTCCACTGGTATGAACGACTTATTCAGTTTCTCCACCATGCAATCCCAACTGCTGATCTTTCCTTTTTCTCTTCAATTTCTCTCTAGTTGGACCTCTTTCTACCAAATATTGGCATGGCCCTTCAGCTTCATTTTTGCAAAATTAACCTGATCTGGGTCCTCTACTTCTTCATACTCAAAATACTCTTCTAGCTCATTGATCCAGTGAATCAACTCTTCCAGGTTCAGATTTCTGGAATAACTGGGAACTTCTATTCTAGGTCTTTTTTCAATCTTCGAAATGGCCCTTATCAGCCGCATCTGATCTTGATCAATCACTTCTTCTTCCTCTTCTATGTCTAAATCTTCCACCTCTTCTTCATCCTCACTTTGTCCTCTCCTTCCCGGGTTTAACCCTCTTCTCATTTGTTCTTGCAATGCATCAATTTGTCTCTGGAGGGCTTTGAAACCCTTGGCCGCCAATGGATCTCTTCCACCAACATTTCTTCCACCTCTGCCACCTCTGGCACCACCACACCTACCAGGCATCACTCTTGGAGGAATCTTGAAAATATTGAACCCACAACCATGGTCTTGGTGCAAACTACCTCATGATTGGCGATCTATCCACACACTCAAGAAAACCCACTCTGATATCCCCCGACAAGGGAGCAAACCCGAGACATAGAAAATGATGCAACAACTAGAGAAATTTATTATTATTTATAATGGAACTTCTTACATGCAGAGGATCACAAATCCTCAAGCTCTGCCATACATGCAAGCTACAAAAAATTACATAAATTATAGTATTTTCCCCTTTCGTAGCATGCGAACTCTTTCCCCCAAAAAGCTACCAAAAATCAGAAATCCTGCCCATAAATAGAGCTCCTTTCCAATTTGGAGCCAAAACAACATTCAAATTTGAGTTTTGGCGATTTGACGCTCAAATTACAATTTGAAATTCAAATTTAAATTCATATTCGAAAATTAGTACATTTCTAAAAATGCACCAACTTTCGGAAGCCATAACTTTTAATTCGACCGTCAGATTTTCAATGATAATACCTTTTCGGAAAGCTCTTGAAAAGATGATGTGGGTTTTTTCAAATTTTCAAGCCCATCCAGAGCCTCTAAGGGCCTCAAATTTGGCTTCGAATATTTTAATAGCTAAAGGGGTATCCAGAAATGCAAAAATATCTAAGAAACAACCAACAGGAAATTAAAATCTTTATTTTTTTGGGTGATGCAGGATTGCCCTTACACCACTGGATGCTCCTGCATCACATTGCAATAGAAAATTCCACCACAACATCACCAACACATGTTCACAACTTCTATGAAGATTGTAGGCACCTTCTACTCACTACTTCCAATGGTCTAACTCATTAAAGCTCACACTACACTTCACAAATTCGCACTTCACAACTCTACAATTCATATCACACACTATACACTTAATTCTCCATCAACACACTTTTTTATACCTTCTTCAACCTTGAAAACATTCTCCAAGGTTGGCTATGCACCTCAACCATACAAATTCAAATTAGGTTGGCACTAAGCAATCTTGTGATGGAAAGGAATGAAAGCGGACCACCCACACACTTTAACTCAAACCCAAATCATAAATATACACCACACTATGCTTCCAAAATCACCAAAGAAAATCCACAATTAGTGTAAATGTTAGAGTAAAGGTTTTAACTTATTTATGTTAATTAAGTTACCTTTATTCCTCTCTTAAGATTTCACTTTATTTTGCATATTGTGACATTTAATAATTATATTAATTATTAAATGTCTACCTATTAGGGTTACTTTTAGGTTTTGCATGATCTCCTTTTAAGGATTGATCTTTGTAATTATTTCAATTCAATCAATGGAATCTCTCTTGAAGCTTGCAGAGCACCCTTGCTTTTTTGTCTCCATCTCTTCCTTTTTGTGACAGGTTATTTGCATGTAGGTGATCTTCGGGGTCTATGAAGTTGGCTTTCTCAACTTCTACATGGTATCAGAGCTCCAGACCTACTGCTTCTTGTTCATGTTTTGAAGAATTTTTGGAGCTTCAAGGGTTTGGGATTTGTCTCTTTTGATACAGGACATACCGGTTTGATCAAAGCATTTTGAGCCAAAACAGACCTCACCATTGTGTCTGCAGCGGTCAAAAACCCCAAAATTGACTGTTCATTTGTCCATTTTGGACAAAGTTGATCTAAGAGGCAAATTTTTTTTGCTAGGGAAGCCATACGGCCTCCCCAACACGTGGATCGAGGCATTTTAAAAATTTTGTAAAAAAAATAATATTTTTTGGCCTTCATGAGATATTTTTACAAAAAAAATCAAAAATTTTAAAAGCCTTTTTTCTTGGGTGCATGAAGTTTTAATTTTAAAAAAAGTTTTTTATAAAACTTGGGACGGTACCCAAGGGTACTGCCGCTTGTCATTATGGCAGGCTGTGGCCCCTGGGGCCCCGCCCCCTACTGCAGTTGGTACTACATGGGGTACCGCCCTGCCACCTTGGCAGGTTGCGGCCCCCATGTGGGCCTTTGCCCTAGTGTTTTTTATTAATTTTTTTTAACAAAAAAAATTAACTTTCTAAATTTTTTTTAGTTGTTTTTTTTTATATAAAAAACAATTTTTTCTTTAATAAGCCCAGTTGTGCAAATCCACCGATGGCCATTTAGCTATCAAATTTAGGCCTGGATTTTTGCTGTGATGACCGTATGACCATCAAATTTAATCCAGCACTGGTTTTTTTCCCCTTTGGAGCTGTTTTCTTCCAGAGGCCATTACTTGGGCATACGATATCATTTTTTGGAAAACAAGATATCGTCGGAAAGCTGATTCCATAAAATTCCCAGTGGTGTGGGTCTCATCACTTCATTTTTTTGTTGGTGCATTCTACAACTTGTTGAAGTCAGAGGAGTTGTTTTCAGTCCCGAGCTCATAACTTTTGACCAATTTCTCTATTTTTCATGATCTTAGCGACGTTGGAACTGTATTTCAGAGCTCTTTAGTTACATCCATGAAATCTTTCCAGATTTCACTCCAGGTATATTTTATTCAATTTTCTATGTTTTCACACTCTGGTGAATTACCTGGACATATTAGCTCTTGGGAACTTCTCGTTTGCATGGGATGCTTCGTTTTTGGCTATTCTTCATGTATTTCTAGTTTTTTGTCCTTTGTGGGAATTTTGAGCATCTTTTGTAAGCAATTTATTTTCTATGTAAACCCATTGAGATAAAGTGCCACACTATTGTACATGTATTTTGGGGATTTTGCACATAACGTTGTGCCATATTTTATACTCGCACTGTATTATAAAGTGCCATGGGGGGTTGTGTAGTAACTTTGTTTTTTCCATCACACCTTTGTCTAGTGAGTGTCCCTCCACGACAACAGTGAATCCATATGATTCCAGCCTCATGCATGTGTGCTTTGTTTTGCACACAAATTTTTCAATTGCAGGTGCTTTCTTGTGCACTTTCAGATGTTGTTTCTTCTCCTTCATGCACTATAGGGTGTTACACAACATTTCAGTGGATCTATTAGGCTCTCCCAGTCAACATTATGGGGGGGTATTATACTATTTGTGCTAATGCTTCCTTGGTTTTTCCTTGGAAGGAATCTTCCATTCTCAGTTGATTAGTGTTTTTTAGACTATTGGTACTTGTGCCATCTATATCTTCATTCCAGGTGTTTGCCTTTGTTTGCCATCTGATTCAAGTATTGTCATTTGGGGCACTCATGTAGATTGTTGTCTTCTTGATCCTGATCATCCTATCTTCAGAGGAGGTTCTTCAACACCATAGCAGTCATCTTTTGATAGTTGTTTGCAGCTTATTTTGCTTCAGTGATGTTCTTCATGTCTTGTGCATCTCTTTTTGGAGTAGAGTTTTTCCCATGAGGTTTTCTCTATTTCTCCACTTTACAAAGATTTGGTTGTATTCAGGTACTTGATCAGGCCTAGTTGTCAGGACCCTTGTTTGCTTTTATGTATTGTAGTTACCTTTTCTTTCTTGAGCATGTTTGTAGCTGCACTTTTTCTCATCTTAAGGGGGGGTGTTAGAGTAAAGGTTTTAACTTAATTATGTTAATTAAGTTACCTTTATTCCTCTCTTAAGATTTCACTTTAGTTTGCATATTGTGACATTTAATAATTATATTAATTATTAAATGTCTACCTATTAGGGTTACTTTTAGGTTTTGCATGATCTCCTTTTAAGGATTGATCTTTGTAATTATTTCAATTTAGTCAATGCAATCTCTCTTGAAGCTTGTAGAGCACCCTTTCCTTTTTTTCTCCATCTCTTCCTTTTTGTGACATGTTATTTGCATACAGGTGATCTTCGGGGTTTGTGAAGTTGGCTTTCTCAACTTCTACAGTAAACACCCAAGGTCGGTCGAACCTGTGTAAACAACATTAACATTTAAGTACATGCTTCTTCAAATCAAAATATAACATGCAAGTACCACACACCACATTTGAATACAATCTAAAATATTCCATAGGCACCCTGACATCCAACAAATTCCTTCGCAACAACTTTCATCTAAAGAATGTACACACCTAGTACACTCAAACAACCTTCTATACACTGTAACTCAAGAAACCACCTTGCGAAGCACCAAACCATGAACAAATTCAACTAAAGGTAGATATGAATCTTTTTAGAACACTTACAATACTGCAAGACTAGAAACCAAATTGTAAAGAAATGCATAGCAAAATCATTTCTCTTAGATAAAACTACAACACAGTTCACATACTAGTGAACACAACTTCTTTTACACAATGATCTAGACCAAGAAATTATAGATATAATACCTATGAAAACCTCTGATCAACATATACAAACCACACAAGTGGATATTTAACACAAAAGAAATGTGGAGCAAAAACCAGAACACCACTTTGTATGCCAGAACACCTCTACAACACACTATTTCCTCTTTTATTCAAATTTTCTCAAAAGTACTTGGAAACCAAGCATCAAAGACATACTCATATCATCTTCAATACTTCCTCTTCACCACTAAACCAACTGCAATATTGTAACACAACTATACATCCATAGATAGAAGCTTATCAAAGCAACACTAGAGGTTGACATTAGTAGAACTTACTAATGACAATATAATGAAACTAATCAAAACATAACCACAAACAACCTTCTCATATACATTAATGACAACACAAACATAAGCCTATTGACATCAATGCCAATACCAACTACACATACTTGCAAGAATCTCCCCCTTTGTCATTGATGACAACATATGATGTGAAAAACCATCAACAAAAAATATAACAACTCGGATCACCAACATACTACTCCATACCAACTTACAACTCTAATCCTTTTCAAATTACTTCCTCTCTCCCCCTTTCTTAACTTATCCTTTTTCACATTCCTTATCTCTTTCCCCCTTTGACATCAAACATACACACTTTCTCTCTCAATCTCCCTCAAAGGTAGTACCTATAAGGGACAACAACTACCTTTTCTTTTTACTACTCTACATACCCCCCCTTAGGAGCACACAACACACTGCACATATCTTTTGACACATCTGAAAAAGGACAACACCAACTTGCACCAACACTTACTCTCCCTGACTATAACAAACAAGAAAGCACTACTTACTCCCCTTAAGAGGTAACCTCCAACATCATTCCAAAATAGAGAATGAATCTTGAAATCCACTAGATTAATGCCTATCTTTATGCATCTAGTTCGAAGGAGGGGTAATAAACCCTAAATTCTTCTGGAGATACTCAAAAGTATCCTTAGGAAGAGCCTTAGTGAATATATCAACAACTTGATCCTTTGTAGGTACATACTCAAGCTTCACCTCATTCTCTGCAACCTTTTCTCTCAAAAAGTGATACCCAATTGAGATATGTTTTGTCCTTGAGTGCATCACCAGATTCTTTGAAATGTTAATAGTTCACTTGTATTGTCACAAAAGATAGAAATTGATTCATCATATACAACTCTAATATCCTTCAAGGTTTTCCTCATCCACAACACCTGTGTAAAACAAGATGTTGCTGAAAGATATTTTGCCTTTGCAGTAGATAAATATACTGAATCTTTTTTCTTTCTTAGCTAAGACACCAATCTGCATCCAAAAAATAATGCACCACCACTTGTGTTAGAAACCAAGATCTGAAATGCAAACCAATAAATAACCTTCCACAAAGAGAAAAACAAAAAAGAAGAGAGATTGCATGAAGATGTGCAAATTGATATATTTGAAGTAAAATTAATTACAAGAGATTTTTCTTTATAAAAGAAAGTGTGCATAACCCTAATCTTATCTTGAGCAAAAAGATAGCTCAACAAGATAAGGATAACAACCTATAACCTAGGAATTAAATAATGCCTAAGTAAACTTATGTAAAGTGTAATTAAATAATTAATTACACCAACTTGTACTTTTCATGTCATCCACACAACTTGCCCAATCAACATTTGTATAAACACTCAGAGAGAAATCAATATCCTTTGGATACCACAAGCCTTTTTTTGGAGTACCCTTAAGTATCTGAATATCCTCTTCATTGCTGCAACATGCGACTCTCTAGGATCTTCTTGAAATCTATCCATAAGAAAAACTGCATGCATGATATCCAATCAAGTAACAGTTAGGTATAACAGTCCTCCAATAATTGATCTATATTTTCTCTAATTAGCCTTAGAAGATTCATCATTCTTACTTAGATTGCAACCAATAACCATAGGAGTACATATTGGTTTAGAATCCTCCATTCCAAACTTCTTCAACATTTTGTTGACATAGTTTGATTGCGAAATGAATATACCTTTCTCTGTCTGATTAATTTGAAGCCCAAGGAAGAAATTCATCTCCCCAAACATAGACATCTCAAACTCTTTCTACATCTCTTCTGCAAATTTCTTGCACATAGCTTCATTTCCTCCAAAAATATATCATCAAAAAACACAACCACAATCAAGATTTGATCTTTTTCAACTTTGAAATGAAGATTACTATCTGTGGTACCTTTATTGAATTCTTGATACATCAAGTACCCATCCAACCTTGCATACCAAGCTCTAGGAGCTTGCTTCATTCCATAAAGTGACTTCTTCAATCTACATATCATATCCAGTTTGTCTGATAACTGATAAAAGGTTGAATTTTTTTGCTTCTATGCTTGGGAGATAGAATAACAATCTTCACACTCTCTCATTCAAGGAAAACCCTAGATATCTCAACCTAAGGTGTACATAGGAGAAATAGATCTTGCAATAGGGTTGTCCTAGGGTCTGATTATAAACTAAAGAGGGGTTCACCACCAAGCTAGGGCTTGGAAAGACTAATGAAATGTAGGATCTAATGCTTAACCCTAATATGATGCAATACTTCATTAAATGACCTCAAAAAATAGTGAACTGAAAGATTAGAGGTGTGCACCTGGAAACTTGAAGAAGACTAGAATGAGCTCTGAAACATTGAAAATATTGAAATTAGGACATACTGGGACTCAAACACCACTCTAGGCATATCAGTCCCAAACTAGGGTTTTTGGTCTGGAACAGGTTTTTGGCAGTGTAGATTCCAGATTTGCAAAAATCTAGAAATTTTGCTTGTAGTATGACTCATATGCCACTTTTGGTGTATCATTCCCATTCCACTTTTCTGGGAATTCAAAGTTCATATATGTGCTTCAACCTTTGCTCTTCTCTTCCAAATTGATTTATGAATCCAAACTTGTAAAATACCTACAAAATAGAATATAGACTTGATTTGCTTATGGGGGGTTTGCCTCGGTCAAACCCCTAGTTTGGTAATTAAACCTTGATAGAAACAATGAATGTTGAATGGAAATGTGAACATAAACCATAACCTTAAGTGTGTCTAAGATTAGGAAATCTGAAAATGTAATGCAACTCTATTCTAATGTGTAAGAATGAGATGCATGAATGAAGCTTGAATGTAATGACTCACTTTAAGAGATGTCAAATCACTCTAATAAGTCATGATGGTGCATGTACCTTCCTTAGGCTGAAATTAGAGCGATAATGGAGGATGGAATCACTTAGGAAACAAGTCATTAGGCTTGGCTTGATGGCTAGTTACATCTCCCCAACCTAAAATCCATCATGATTCACCATAGGAAACCATAATCAACCCTTGACAATGCTAGATCCTGAATGAAAGTGAACTTGAAGACTTGCAAAAACACTTTAATGTTGCTCCAAGACTTCAACTTTACTTGCTCTTGAAACTTGAATGCTCTTGTGAAAGAATACTTGAAGGTTTTTGAATGCTTGGATCTTGAAATTGCTCTTCTAAAATGCTTCCTAAGATGAAATACTGACTTAGAAGCTTGCTTCTATAGGCATTACACCTAATTTACCATTATTTAGATCTCAAAAGTTGACATAAACCAAAAATTTGAATTAAAAAGTTGAATTTCCCGCTCAAACCCTAAAAAAAAAACCCAAATGGGACTAATATGCCACTTGTGGCATATGGGTCCCACCTAGGGGGACTCATACGCCCAAGGTGGCATATGAGTCCCACCCTAGATTTTTGGGGTGGGTTGTTAGAAATTTTAGTGTTTTTGATGATTTTATCAGGTTTTTAGTCGAAAAAAGCCTCGAGATCCAAAATAAAGGGTCTTTGGGGCCAATTAATGATTATTTAAAGGGGTATTTAATGCAAAGGTGTTAAAATAGGTCCAAATTAAGTGTGAAATTATACTATTTTCAAGAACGTGCAATTTTCTACACTACAACTATCCTTTCAGTTGTTCAATGTATACTTCTTCCCACTCACCATTCAAGAAAGCAGACTTCACATCCATTTGATAAACCTTGAAATATTTGTGTGCTTCAAAAGACAAAAACATCCTAATAGCTTCCATTCTTGCCATTGGAGCAAATGTCTCCTCAAAATCTATCCCTTCTACTTGTGAGTAGCCCTTACACACAAGTCTTGCTTTGTTTCTTACCACTTCTCCATTCTCATTCAATTTGTTTCAGAATACCCACTTAGTTCCAATCACATTCTTGTCTTCTGGTCTTGGGATAAGTTTCCAAGTCTGATTCTTCTTAAGCTACATTATTTCTTCTATAGCCTTGATCCAATAATCATCCTTACATGCTTCGATCATTGTTTTAGGTTCAACTTTAGAGAGTAAACATATATTTACTTGTTCTTAAACCATAACGACTTTTCTCCTTGTCAACACACCTTTTCTTTTATCACCAATGATCTGATATTCAGAATGATTCTTTTGCACATACTCAGGAATCTTAGGGATCATTTCCAAAGCTTCTTCCTCTTCAATATGAACTTCTTTCTCCTTACCTTAATCTCTATCATTTTCTCTGCAAGAGGACTCATCTAATTCATATCCATCTATCACCACAAAATTCTTCTATAAGTCTTCATTTACTTTGACACTTGCACTCTCAACAATCTTCTTCAGTCTCTTATTGTAGCATCAGTAAACTTTGTTTCTTGTAGAATATCCAATGAAGACACCTACATTAGATCTTACATCAAACATTCCTAAGTTTTCATCTCTTCTAATATAGCACTTGCTTCCAAACACTCTGAAGTACTTGACAATAGGGATTCTTCCATACTGTTGACATTTCATGCCACCCTTAGATGACCCATCATTGATAACTGATCTGAGAGATCCAGGGAAAACTTTAAGAAACCCCCCCCCTGGTGAAGGTGTAAAATCCTGGAAAATTATTGTATACTTCCTGATAAAAATATTAAATTTAGTGGCAATTTTTTTCATTTTTCATGAAAAAAAAGTCCATTGGCGACTCTTTTCTAATCGCTAGAAGTATGTGGAAAATCTTGGCGAAATTCAAATTTTTTAAAACCACTAAAATTTTGCCATTGGCAATTAAAATCTATTTTCAAACCAATAAAATATTCTGATTGGCGAATTAAACTTGTTTTCAAACCAGAATTTTTTTTTTGTTGGCGATTAAAACTTTTTTTCAAACTAAAATATAAAATTCATTGGCAAATTAAACCTATTTTCAAATGATTAAAAAAAAAACATTGGTGAATTAAACATTGTTTAGTAAGCGAAGGAGGTGTGGAAGTTTCTGTAAGAAGTGAAGCATTGATGAAGGTTTTTTGCCAGTGTTGGACGTACATTCGAGAATCGGTAATAGGTATTAATGGAGATGGCTGGAAAATTGAGATGTATTAAAGACACACATCTCATGTAGCCAGTTGGTGGTGGGTGGTTGTCTGGAAGCCAGTGAACCAGAGAAATAATGGAGGCCAGTTTCACCTTGACATCGCGGAGGAAGCTGGACCCTTTCATTGGCAAAGCATTTGTGAAGTGGCTGTGAGGTTTATTTCTCTTCAAGGATGTGCAGGTGGCGCAAGTAGTTCAATTTATTTTGGGTAATGGCTTTGAAAAATTAAAGCACAGATACAGGACCAATATGGATATTTATTTGTTGGTCATGGCTTGGGGTTTGGACTTAGGAGAGCCGGTGGATGTAGTGAGGAAAGTCATAAAAACTCTGGTTCACAAAATTTTTTTAGAGGATATGGAAGGAATTCTGGAACGGGTGATACTAGGAGTGGGGATTTTTAAGGTTGAAGGCATGGATGGTGGAGGCCCAGAGCTCATGGATTTAAATCATCTCTTTATCAGGTGGCTAGAAGGATGCACCAAAGCTCTGTGGCGAGAAGGTGCAGAGCGCGGGTGGCAAGTACTCAAAATTTGTGTTGAGCTAGTGGAGGTCAAGGAGGTCATAAAGAATCTCAAAGACATCACCAGAGTAGAGATGCGTGAAAAGAAGGGTCTACGTTCGAAGAAGAAGATGAAGCCGTTAATGGAGATAGAGTCGTTGGAGATGGGTAATTCATCGAAGGTGTCTGAGTAGTACAAGTTTTATTTATTTTTTAGATTACTGTACTAAATCTTGTATGTGATTTTGCTTTTTGGGGTTATGCTTGGATTTGCATTGTAATTGTAAAACACCTTGGGGCATGAACAATGGTTGGAAGGGTAGATTTCAGGTGGGTATGATTAGGGATAATTTGATATATTGGAAATGGAAACTGTGCTAGTTAATCAACTTTTTTGGTAGTTGATGGATGAAGATAAATATGAAGTATATTTTTAGGGATAATTTGATATGTTGGAAATGGAAATTGTGCTGGTTAATCAAATTTTTTGGCAGTTGATGGATGAAGATAAATCTGAAGTATATGTAACTGTTGCTTTATATTTAATAAAATAAACTATTATCACCAATCAAAAAAAAAAATGAAGTGGCGAAGTTTTAGTGCAAATCAATCTAACTACGACCATTTGATGAATTTCCAATCTAACTTCGCTAATCGAGAGTCGAGAGGTAATAATTTTTGAAACTCCACATGTACCGATCATAATTACCCACCGATCCTCCAATCATGTCCACTTGCTAAAATTTTCCCATGATCTTCACTTCATAAATGCACCGTCCTTGCCACCTTTCCTATCTTAATTCACCCAAGTCTAGGTTTTGGTGCTTTCCTAACCTTAGTTGCAAGTATTTCTTGGTCATCTATGTAGTCGGTGAGTCAGAAGTTTTGAAAACTTCAAAACTTTAGACTTTGGTTCTAAGGTTCCAAGTTTCAACGACCACGCGGCATTATGGACCACTATTTTTTGATGAATTTTTTATGGACGGCTATAGTTGCATTCTGAAAGTATATCTATCAAGCAATATCTATTTGCAAATTGAAAACTCCAAAATTACACTAGAACCGTTAGATGCAGACATGTGGGGAGATCAAGGCTCATCATCATGGTAATGAACCTGATGGGTTGGATTTTGGCAGTGAGTGATAGAAGAAATTAAGTGGCAGAAATATGCACGTGCAAAAAGTTTGTTTTAAAAGAGGGTCTGCCTACGAAGAACATAGGACCAAGGCTTAAAAACTTAAGAACGTTTTACACAAAGGATGTAAAGGTAAATCAATATAACCATGACCATTCGATGAATTTTTGATGGATGACTGTAGTTGCATTCTGGAAGTAAATCTCTGAAGCAGTAGACTTGCAAATTGAAACTTCTGGAATAACACTAGAACCGTTAGATGTGGACACGTGGAGAGATCAAGGCTCATTTCTCTCTTTTCAATGCCTCGATGTATTACATTTCATTTAATTTAAATTCTCAATCTTTTGAACATATGAAGCAATTGATTGGAAAACTCATAGCTTTAATGAAACAAGATTTGTAATGATTTCATATCGTTTGAGTGGCACTGGTAGTATTGACTGGAGTCTAGTGATTTTGACAACTTGTCAGATTAAGGTACAATTTGCATGTAGCCAGGTTGCCAGACGTCAATCAAATTAAACATTTTAATTTTTAATTGTACATGAAAGGCTTAAGATACACGAATCGACTAAGTTGGTTTTTTGGTTTGCGTGAATCAGGTTGGTAGCGGCACTAGTGGCCCATAAATTATTAAATAGGGTTAGTAATAGTGATAGTAATAATGTGACATTGTAATTCAGTTGTAATAAAATAAATGGTTTTAAATTTACAGTAAAGAGTTATTTTTTGATTTAAGTGTCTATGAATCTATTCAAATCAATTTTTTTTTCCTTTAAGAAATTAAGTATTATCTATTTATGAAATAATTGCATGTAGATTTAAAAGTAAAACATAAAGCAATGCAAATGAAAAAAGAAAGTTTCCATCAAAGAGTTATTTTTTGAGTTCAGTGTCTATGAATATATTCAAATTAGGTTTTTTTCCTTTGAGAAATTAAGTATTATCTATTTATGAAATAACTGCATGTAGAATTTAAAGTAAAACATAAAGCAATACAAATGAAAAAAGAAAGTTGTCATCAAATTAACAAAAAAATTATAAACACTAAAAGTTGTCACTCTTGTTAGGGTTTACCAAAAATTAAAATGTTATTGATTTCTAATTTTTCGTTGACCTTCTCCACCGGTTCCCGGTATCATTATTCATTTTATTAAGTCATTTGCAACATTAAGTTATCAACCCCTTGGCCTTGATGTCAATCCTAGCGCATTAAATTTTAAAATAACTTTAAAACACATGTTTATTATTTATATCATAATTCATAAATTACTCAACAATTCGATGAAAATTTGATGTATGGTTGTAGTTGCATTCCAGAATGAAATGCACAGAGTGCTAGTATTGCAAACTTAAACCTCTAGAATCACCCTTTAACTATCAGATTTACAATGATCAACAGTTTAGAATTTTCTACCAATGCAGGACTAAATGGCTAGTGAAACAAGATTTGTAATGATTTCATATCGTTTGAAATTTGAGGGGCATTAGCGATTTTGGCAATTGTCAGCCTTTCAGAGTCCAGACGTCAATCAAATTAAACATTTAAATAAATGTAAGGCTTAAGCTACACAAATCAATTAAAATTTAAGTATGTTTTTTGGTTTGTGTGAATCACGATTATGATTTATGAATCATGATTATACCTGACCTCACACGTGACACGTGTGAGGTGTACACAAGGACTAGGCTAGTAGTGAAACTATTGGAAACATTGTTTCCCATAAATAAGGATAGTGAGCACAACTAAAAATTGAAATCATTCATTGAAGGCTAAAGGCTTTACTATTGAGAATTTAAGTGCAATGTTCAAATTCTCATAAGGGTTTTCATTTTTTAGGGTTAATAAGGAATAAGATTCAGGAAGAAGCTGATGTGACATTATTGGGGATACTCTAAATTCTCTTGCTTGCAGTTATGTAGTTACAGAGTAAAAGACCAATTTATTTCAAGTTCAAAATGGGTGGAATTGGAAAGTGTGTGATTGATTTTTAGAGTTTGCAATAAATAATGAATGTAAATTAAAACAAATCAAACATACCGATAAGACATTATATCAAAAATAGAAAATCAAATACAAAGGAATGAAAACTCGGTATTATGTCGATGTTGTCCTATCGTCCTCTATCTCTAGTGTTTTTATCGATTCCAGCTTGCTCTCAGATTGTGTGCTAGGCTCAACAAATGGTCTTCCTAGAGAACGAGATTAAAGATGAATGCATGCAATGCTATGCTAAGATATGATTATGCTTAAAAAAAACATGATTGCTAGAATTGAAGATTATGAAAATGCTATGAATGCTAAAACTGATAATGACAATGCTAGAATGCTAGAATGCTAGAATGCAAGTAAGCTCTAATGTACGTGTGTGTTGTAACCAATGTTTGGATTCGCAGGGGTATTTATAGAGTTTTCAAAAGATTCTGATTGGCTGATGTGATCAACGACTGTGAAAATTCCTGGCAGATTGAACGGTCAAAGATGGATAAGGCTAGAGAGAAAAATAGAAGAAAACCAGAAAGCAAGATTTGTTTCCTTTTTCATGAAAGAGATAAGATGAGATGATAGAGATGAATTGTAAAAATCATCATTTTGTAAGATTTTGGAAAGATTTTGAAGATAAATAATGAATTTACTCAATTCATTATTCATTTATTGGTGACATGGAATATTTTCTTAATTAAATAGAATATTTAATTAAGATTTGGAGAATAATGGAGGATTTTGTAATTAAATGAAATATTTAATTATGATTTGAAAAGATATGAAAGATATTTAATTAAATTGTTTAAGAAATGACATGTGGATGAAATTAATTAAATAAATAATTTAATTAATTAGAAGAAAGATTTGAATAGGAGAAAAGAAATATTTAAATTTAATTAAATCAAAAGACTTAATTAAATTCAAAAATGTGATAATTAATTAAAATAAATAAAGAGTATTTATTTAATTAAGAAGTAGGCATATGAAATAATTAAATAAAGTGAATTTATTTAATTACGGTGGAAGAATAAAGTGAATGAACAATATAATTAAATTAATTAAATTTAATCATATGTAGAGGACTTTAGAGGATTAATTAAATAATAAAATATTTAATTAAATGTCAGGATTAGACAAGACCAATTTTATGCATATACATTTTTCCCCTCTTTGAAGTGATGTGTGAAACACATTGCTTCAAAGAAAATATTCCTGCTTTTGAAATTTTGTTGTGTTTGATTTTGCCCTTGATCAATTTTTTTTAACTGATATGCCCTTGATTGAAAAATGTGTCTAATATGCCTTTTGATTTGAATCTAATATGCGGTTGATACTGATGATGCCCCCTCAGGAGGTAAATCACTGATGATGAGAAAAATGTTGAGCTGATGATGAAATTCAGATAATGAGAGGGATGTAGTGATTTAGCTCCCGATAATTGATTAAAAGATGCCCCAATTGAAAATGACACCCCTTTTGATGGAAATGATGAAATGATGATGATGCATATTGCTTCTTTGCTCAATAGATAGATAAATTGTCTTATCATCATGTTGATATGGATAGAAATGATAGAAAATCTGATAAATGATGAATTGATAACTTTGCTTCCGAGAATAGAAAACAAAGAGTAGATAGATGATAACTTTGTTTCCAAAGAGTAGAATGATTGATTTCATTTTGCTTGATAACTTTGCTTTAAAAAACAAAGAGTAGATGATTGATATGTCTTCTGATAAATTTTCTTTCTGCGATAGAAAGAAAATAGTAGATGATTGATAGGACTTCTAATAAAAATTTTTTCTACGATAGAAAACAAATAGTAGATGAATGATAGGGCTTCTGATAAATTTTCTTTCTGCGATAGAAAAAAAATAGTAGATGACGTGATCGAAAACATATTTGCATTCGTGACTGAAGTACAAATAGGAAGATGATTTGATTGTTGATAAATTCATCGTGATGAAGATAAATAGTAAAGATTTCATTTGATGTCTGATAAATCCATCTTGATGAAGATAGATAGTAAAGATTTGATTTGATGTCTGATAAATCCATCTTGATGAAGATAGATAGTAAAGATTTGATTTGATGTTTGATAAATCCATCTTGATGAAGATAGATAGTAAAGATTTGATCTGATGTCTGATAAATCCATCTTGATGAAGATAGATAGTAAAGATTTGATTTGATGTCTGATAAATTTTCTTTCATTAAAAAATACAAACAAATAGTAAATGAGGATTGATAGATTGATTTGAGATTCTAAAAGATAGAGGGCATGATTACATGATATGAAGCATTGATAGATAAATCACATGATATGAGTCATTTAATAGATAGAGAGATTCTGATTGAACTTTACACAGTCGAGGTGTGTCGAGACCATGCATAAATCCTAGGGCAGGAGGTGCAAGAGGCGGTGGACTTCCACCACAGAGGCCAGCTCCATCAGGGGGCACTAGCAGTTAGAGTTATGAGATTCATTATTGATTCATTCACACATCACGATGTATAATATTTTTGGAGCGTGTACGTTATTTTGGTCAGATCTCCTGTATCTCTCTTTGGACTTTTTAGCTTCATTGGACATTGGACATTTGTATTATTTTTTATGAGTGATGATATACAGCAGCGATGATTTTTGATGACGTGATGTGCATTTATGAGATGATGATGTGATATGCATGTATTTCTACATGATGTCAAATGGATTTTGATATGCATTTTAATGATTTGATGACCAACATGATAGGCAGGATGATTGGATATGATGTTTATATGATGAAGATGAAAAATGATTTATGATGTGTACTAATGATGTCATGCAAGTGGATGATGATGATAAAAATGCAACGTGTTGAAATGATATGATATATGATATGAAATGTTATAAAAATGTATGTTTTGAAAATGATGTGGAAATGTAATGTATGTATGAAATTTTTGTTTTTGGATTTTTCAAATGTAATAAATAATGATGATGTGATGGAAAATGGATGTTGTGTTTATGAAATGCATCATGAATGTGTAGTATGTATATGAATTAGGAAAATATCTGAAATGATATGTGAGATGGGTCAAATCTTATGTGAAAAATAGCATGATATATAAATAATATGAAAATGATAGATGGGTAAAGATATGATATGAATGTAATGTGATGAATGATAAATGATATGAAGTGAAATGATTAATAATAATGAAATGTATGATAAGATGATAAATGGTATGTAATGAAATGAGATGAAACAAATGAAATGATAATGCTAAATGAAATGACAATGAAAATGTAATGAAATGATAAGTGAAAATAGATTATGAAATGATAAGTGAAATGAAATGATAAAATGAAATGAAATGAAATGAAATGCTAAAATGAAATGAAATGATAAAATGAAGTGAAATGATAAAATGAAGATGGTAAATGGGATGTAACCCTGTAGAATGAAAATGACATGGATATGAAAATGATAAGTAAGATGTTAATGATATGAAGACGATAGATAATATGAAAATGGGAATGATATGAAATACCTAATGGATAAATGAATGATATGAAATGATAAAGGATCTAAATGATATGCAAATGAATGATATGAAGATGATATAAAATGAGAATGATCAATGTCATGCAATGAAATTATATGATATGAAAAATGATAATTAAAATGATAATGCATAATGATGGATAACTAAATGATAAAGTATCTAAATGATATGAAAATGAATGATAAATGATAAACTATATGATATGTACATGACCTAGATGAAATGATAATGATTAATGGAATAAGGATGAAGATGCAAGATGATAATGAAACAAATGTCTGAATGTCCTCCACAAATAGTCCAAAGAGACATGACAACCGTTGATGTTTTTGTTCAGCCTTTTAAAACTTTGATACGAATCTAGTATGCAGATATGTACAATGATCTAAATGAAATGCAACTAAATGAAACCAATTGTTTGTTGAGCCTTATGTTAGCTTTCTTGAATCATCATAGAGTGTTTTAAAATGTTGGAAGTATGTACAAGCATTAGAGGGGAAATTAGCGCCAATGATGACCTGAGTACAACTTTCATGATTTTTGATATAGCAAGTGAACACAAGCATCGGGGTATAATTGAACTGAGATGACCTAAGCATTTCTTGCATAAACAGACAAAGATTAACCACTTTTTGATGCAAATGTGGAACTGTCATCAATGATACGCTTTGGAAATCATGTCTTGCGACATATTTGCACCAAATTGATAGTTAAACTCAAGACAACAGACAAAGAAAAATCATCCTCTTTCCTTGCCACTCTAGTTCAGTACATTATCGAGTGTGCTCTAGAGAGATGATATTGAAAAATTAAACAACCATTTTTCAAAATATTATACTACTATTCCAAACATTATTCAGATCTTAGATCATCCAAATATGAGTCATGATATGGTATTTTCTAATAACGGTTGTGATATGGATCAATGATTGGATAGTTGTTCATAGGATTTGATTGTTTGTTTGCATGATTGGATTCTATGTCATTGTCTAGTTGTTTCAGTAGAACCTAAAAGTTGATTGCCCCTAGTATACCAATTGTTTGCCCCCCAGTATTGACACAACTTGCTGAAATGAATATATACAATGATCAAGCCATGGTAAGACGTTATCGCTCTATGAAAATGGTGGCAGTATGATGCTGGTACAACCCTAAAATGATGGAAAGATGCATGAAATGAAGGCTGAGAAGCTAAGTGCAGAACATGAACTAATAGATGGAGAGCTACAAATAGCGTCTATTTGCCAGATTTTCACTATTTGTTTTTATTGCATTTTTCTGATTTCTTTTTGATTTTTTTTTTTTCTTGTCAATAGACTGTCTGTTGTCAGGTTTTCACCCTATGACGATTTTTGTTTTTTTTTTTAGGACTTTTTCTAATTTTTTGTGTTTTTTCAGGACTTTTTTTTTCTGTTGTTTTGGTGTTTCTTCAGGACTTTTTCTGCTGTTTTGTGATTTTTTTTCAGGACATTTTTCTGTTGTTTTTATGATTTTTTTTCAGGACATTTTTTTGTTGTTTTTATGATTTTTTTCAGGTTATTTATGGATGAAGATAACTGTTTCATACATAATACTTCTTTAGGTGCATGATGTTGATAGGTTCATCAAATAGGTCCCCTTCTAGCATTGATAGCTTGTATGCCCCTGAACTATATACTGCTATGACCACGTATGAACCCAGCCAATTTGGTTCAAACTTACCTTTCTTCTCTCTGTCTTGCTAATTCTGGGGGTTTTCCTTTAGAACAAGATCACCAACCTGAAAGGTACATGGCTTGACTATGTGATTATAGCTGCGAGAAATCATCTGTTGATATGATTTCAAATGATTAGCTACTCGTTGTCTCTTCTCATCAAGGAGTTCCAATTCTTGTAGTCAGGAAACTCTGTATTCATCATCTGTTGTGAGACCCTTTAAGGATACTCTTAGTGATGGAATCTCAACCTCTAGTGGAAAAATGGCTTTTGCTCCATAGACAAGAGAAAACGGTTTTGCTCTTGTTGGCATTCAGATACTAATTCTGTAGGCCCATAATGCGGGATTAAGTTGAACATGCCAATCTTTCCTTGCATCATTCACAGTCTTTTCAAGATTTTTAGTATTGTTTTGTTCAAGGCCTCTGCTTGGCCATTCCCTTGTAGATTATAAGGTGTTGAATATCTATGCTGGATATGGAATCTGTCACAAAGTTCATCAACATCCTAATTCTTGAATGGTCATCCATTATCTGTGATAATGGAGTTGGGAATGCCATACCAATAAATGAGATAGTTGAGTATGAACAATGAGATTTGTTTGTCGGTAACCTTAGTCAAAGATACTGCCTCAATCCACTTGGTAAAGTACTTTGTCATTGTGATGATAAACTTGTTCCCATTTGATGATGAGGGATTAATCTTGCCAACTAGATCTAACCCCCATTGAGAGAATGGCCAAGTTGGCGTGAACAGTTGAAGTTCTTGTGCAAGAGCATGGATGGGATTCCCATGAATTTGAAATTTAGAGCACTTTTTCCCGAAGGTGAATGATTCCATCTCCATAGTCGGCCAGTAGTAACCCATCCTAATCAATTTCTTGGATAAGGTCAGTCCACTTGAATGAGTACCACAAATGCCACCATGAACTTCTTGTAAATCCTTGTTAGATTCATCATGTTCAAGACATCGAAGTAAAGTACCATCAAGACTGTGGTGATAGAGAGTGTCAGCGATAAGAGTATAGCAAGAGTATTGTTGAATAAAGTTACGCTTTTGCTTACGGGATAGGTCAGATGGTAAGATGCCATCTTTTAGGTAGGCATAAATCTTTCCATACCAAGGTGAATCAGATCCTACTAAGTGGCAAATGATTTGGCTTTCAGGTGTGTCATAGGTAGGTGTAAATGATTGTTCCACCAAAAATTCATAACGAGCCTAATTTTTTGGGAATTGCAATAATGATGCCATCGTGGCCATGGCATTAACAACTTTGTTATCAAGTCTAGGAATCTGTATGAACTTGATATCCACGAAGTACTTCTTGAAATCATCAACCATTTTCTTATATGGTAACAATTTTTCATCTTTGGTCTGATAATCATCATTGATTTGATTAATGACTAATTGTGAGTCACCATAAACTTGTAGTTCTGTGATCCTCCATTCCAATGCTATCTTGAGTCCAGTGATTAAAGCTTCATATTCGGCTATGTTATTAGTGCATGGAAACATTAGCCGATATGATCGAGGAATGGTATTTCCTTGAGGGGTGACAAAGAGTATGCATGCCCTCGATCTGTGTTGAGTGAAAGAACCATCAAAGTATAAAGACCAAGGTTGCTTTGATTCTACAGTGAAGACATCAACATCTGGAAAGTCAATGTGCATGGGATGTTGTGCTTATAATGGTGCTTTAGTCAATTGATCTACCATAACTTGTCCTTTGATTTCTTTGCGATCAACATAATGGATGCCAAACTCACTCAGGATCATAACCCATTTTGCTAACCTTCCTGTCAATGTAGCCTTGCTTAGCAGATACTTGAGTGGATCAATCTTTGCAACAAGATTGATTGTGTGAGTTAACATGCAGTGTCTAAAATTTTGTGATGCAAAGACTACTGTGAGGCAAGCCTTCTCAATGAAAGTGTAGTTGATTTCATGACCTGTTAGCGTTCAACTGATGTAATAAATTGCACGTTCCTTTCCCGTAGAGTCCTCTTGTGCTAATAATTCCCCCAAAGATGTCTCTGTTGTGGCAATATATAAGATTAGAAGTTTTTTTGGATTTGGTGGTACTAGAACTGGTGGGTTTATTAAGTACTGCTTGATCTGTTGAAAGGCCATTTCACACTTATCATCCCATTTGAAAGGAGCATTCTTATGCAATAGATGTGTGAAAGGTAGGCTTTTATCTACTAGCTGTGCAATGAACCTTCGTACAGATTGAAGTCGTCCCTATAATGACCTTAACTGACTAATATTCCTTGGTGGAGGCATTTCCATGATCACTTGCACCTTGGCAGGACCTACTTCAATTCCTTTTGTTGATACTATGTATCCTAAGAGTTTTCCAGATGTGACCCCAAAAACACATTTCTTGGGGTTGAGGCAAACTTTGAACTTTTCCAACCTTACAAAGATTTTGGATAACACTTTGAGATGTCTTTCTCTTGTGTATGATTTGGCCAATATGTCATCTACATAATCTTCCATGAATGTGTGCATCATGTCATGAAAAATTGTAGTCATAGCTCTTTGGTAAGTAGCCCCGGTGTTCTTTAGACTGAAAGGCATGAAATTCCAACAGTAAGTCCCCCATGGACATGTAAATGTTGTTTTGTCCTGGTCTTCAGGTGCAATCTTGATTTGGTTGTAACCAGAAAAACCATCCATTAGTGAATTCATGGCATGGCCAGCTATCAGATCAACTATAGTATCAATGCTTATAAGTGGGAAGTCATCCTTAAGACATGCCTTATTAAGATCTCTAAAATTTGTGCATACTCTGACACTTTTGTCAGGCTTGGACATAGGAATGATGTTGGAGATCCATTCTGCATAGTTGATCGATCTTATAAATCCCACATCAATGAGTTTTCAGAGTTCTTCTTTAACTAGTAGTGCAACATGAGGATGCATCTTTCTAAGTTTTTGTTTCATAGGTTTAACTCCTAGTTTGATGGACAAGTGATGCATTATAAGATCATGATCAAGACCTAGCATGCCTACATAAGACCAGGAAAAGTTGACTTGATTTGTTTTGAGAAATTCCATGAACTCAGGTACTTCTTTATCTGTCATTGAGACAACTAATTGTAGGATCCTTGGTTTTTCTGTAGTTTCAAGATTAACTGCTTTTGTAGGCTCAATCAAGATAGGTGATCACTCATGATAATGCTTTGGGAGAGTGTCAAATATCCCATCATCAGGTGCCTTAAAAAGGTTTTCACCATTTGATACGCTCTTTATTTTATCTTTTGTTTGATCTATCACTGCTAGATTCTGGTTTTCACCATTATATCTTTCTTTTTGACTTTTATTTTTGCAGCTAGTAGACTTGACATTCTCTTGATTAAAGACTCTATGTCAAAAATCGCTAGTGGAACAATCATTTGTGTCATATGTGGAAAGGAAATTCACGATAGATTCGTCGCTTGGGAACATATGTAGATTGATAGGTCCGAATGAATCCCAGTCAATGAGATCAAGATGGATCAGTGGTAGTAGGTCATTGGGTTGCATGAAATCAGCTATGGTTATGGTCATAATGGAGTTTTTTGTAGGATCCAAGGTATGAGGCAAATCAATGATGGTAATGTTATCACGATAATCTTGTTCGATTAAATCTGACTCAGTATCACTAGAATCATAGTCACCTTGTAGTTCAGATCCTTGTGGTTGGGACCCTCACCCTTCACCTTCAATTAGAGTTGGGGTGTACCTATGTACCACATCAATCTTTTTGTCCCTCCAGAACTCATCATTATAGATGATGTCCCATTCATATTCACCAGAATCTGTGTCAGAGTTATTATCCAAGAAATTTTGAATTACTGTCAAATAGGCTTCCCTTGTATCAAACCCTTCTTGCAATGTGAGGACAGTATCATGCAACTACTTAGATGGTCTTTATTTTGACTTAGTATCATAGCCTAGTCCTGTTTTATCTTTTGCAGGAAGTCCTGGAAGGTGAATAGGCTCAACTACTCCTTTTCTCTTTCCGATAGGACCATTACCATCGTAGCCCATCTTTTGCATGATTGAATATCCTTTACCATATTGATTAGTTGGTAGTTTGATATTAAGAACTATTTCATCTTCATCTTTATAGAGCCAACTTAAAACTTCTCTATCCTCAAAATCTTCCATGGGGAGTTTTTCTTTGATAAATCATCCATTAAAATTTGTATTTGGCTCTATTGGTGGTTGCATTGATGTGGATGCTACAGATATCTGTTGTTGTGTGATAGAGGGTTATCCATGTGATTGAGGTGATATAAGTAGATTAGAAAGATAGAGAGAGTACTCCCCTACTCCATTGTCCTTGAACCATAGTTGCTTGTCAAAGCTTTTGGTTAACTGACTGATTTGCGTACCAACTTTGAGAGAAGTACTAACAGGAGCTTCTCGATTGTTGGGAACCAAAGTGTCTTGACTAGCTTTGATGTTGGAACAAGTCTGACTGTTTGAATTTTCAGCTAGTATTGTGATATCCTGTCCATCATAAGGAAACTTAAGACATTGATGATATGTGGATGGGACAACTTGCATTTCGTGGATCCAAGGACGACCCAACAAGATGTTGTATGCAAGATCATGATCTAACACTTGAAAAAAAGTATTTTTGATAATAGGTCCCACTCTGACTGGTAGCATGATTAAACCCTTGGATTCTCTCTCCTCATCATCATAGGCTTTAATAGTAATCTTTATTCTGGGATCAATGGAGTCCTTAGAAAATCCTAAAGCCCAAACCAACACCTCCATCTATTAGTACACGTCTGACACGAAACTTGTGGATCATGACTTCTAAGTATAGCGATGAATTATGGGGATGTGTCATGGAAACGTTGTATTTTTTGAAGAATGAGAGGCATGTGGGTGAGGAAAAGTGTCCCACCATGGCTTGAAATCGGTCCACATCCAAATCGGTGGATACAGTTGTTTCAATGAGGGCCTTTTCTAGAATTTCCTTATGTGCTGAGGAAAGCTTCAGGAGTTCTAAGATAGAAATCTGAGCAGGAGTTTTTCTGAGTTGATTGCCTAAGTCATATTGATGTTGAGGTAGGGGCACAATGAATTTTGAAGAAGCACCCTTTAAGACAACTTTAGCTTGTGCTCTTGTTGTTGCGTTGACTTCTCTATATTCCATCTTTTCCTTAACTTTTATAACATTGACCCGTTCATCGTCAGTGTAGATATGATTGATTATATTGTCATTGATAGGATTCACACTTTTTCCAGAAGACTCACCCTTTTGATAGTTGGGAAAAGGGTTGCGAAATGCTTGATGGTCTTCGTTTGATTGTTGGTGTCCTTGTATTGTGATGATGCCATTTTCAATTAAGTCTTGGACTTTATTTTTCAAGGCTTGACAATTATTTGTGTGATGGCCCTTGGACCGATGATAATCACAATAGTATGCATCATTCCATGATGGAGGTTTCACACTGGGTTCAAAATTGTGTTGAGGCAGACAAGTAAGAGCATTTTTAGCTATCAATTCTTTGAATGCAGATTCTAAGGATTGACCCAGTTGAGTAAAAGTTCTTTTCTTAGAGAAGAATGATGATTGTTGCGGATTCATGTTTGAGGTATTTCCTAAGGCATTGTTGTTGTTGTTTTCCTAGTAACTTTGGTTGTTGGTATTCCCTTGATTGGGAGTAAAAGTTTGATTCACGTTATTCCTTGAAGGAGGAGGATTGTTTCCCTGATTTGTGACCGAGTTGTCATCGTTATAGTTATTGTTGCGAGGAGCACTTGGAGCACTAAGAAAAAATGGCTTAGTCGAGACATGATTTGCATCTACAACACCATCATTCACCACGTTTTTGTTGCAAGTCCAAAACTTAGATTTGTCATTGTGGTGATTTGACGAGCTAGGATTGTCCTTATCAAGTTTTATTATCCCTTTTTGGACCAAGGCACTTTCAATGGTGATGGAATTTTCAATCAATTTCTGAAAAGAGGGAGGACAATGAAGATTAAGATGATAGTTCATCTCTTGATCTAAGTTGTTTATGAAAGTGGTGATCTTTTCCTTTTCAAGAACATGGCGTGGATATCTAGTGAACAATCTTCTCCATCTTTGAAGAAATGTAATGAATGGTTCACCGGGTTTCTATTTAGCCTTGCAGAGATCAATCATGGTTATTTGATGTTGTATGTTGTAGGAATATTGTGATATGAACTCGTTAATCAATTCCTCAAATGTCTTGACAGGCGGTGTGATTTTTGATAGCCATTCCATAGATTGGCCTCCAAGACTCCTAGGAAACAAACACATCAAGTACGTGTCTTCACGAGAAAACTCTAAAGTCATATTTTAGAAGTCTTTGATATGATTGATTGGATTTGATTTCCCATTATAACGATCAAACTTTAGGATTTCACAATGTTTGGGAAATGGAATCATGTTGAGACGTCGATCAAAAGGATAAGGAAAAATGTCATCAAGAGCATATGTCTTTGTTGTGGTTCCCCCTTGTAGGTCTTTAATTTGTCCTTGAAGTGCCTTAACTTGTTGAGACAATGCACTAATATCAGACAAGGGTGTGTCATCAAGACTTTTTTTTAAGTTCTCAGTATCAAAATTATGAGGCAATTTAGCTCCTTTGTCAGCCAAATATAGGAAATATTTCTCTTTGTTGCACTCTAAGATCTTTTCTAAGGCTTTGTGAAATTTAGGATCTTGTTCATCATCACTATCTATAGGAGTTCTGCTCATGTCTCTATTGGAAGGGAAGAAATTCTTTTCTCTTTCTCCCATGTTGTCATTAAAGAGAGGATTTTGACTCACACTATAAAGGGGATTACTATTCTCACCTTCTTCTTGAGTTCTTTGGGTATGATCTTCTTGTTGAATATCTTCTTTTAGCTTATTGTATTGAGATCTTGTAAAAACATGCATATGATTTTGAAACGTTCTTCTAGACTTAGATCACAATATGATAAGTGCACAAATGATGATGTTTTGATCTGATAAGATGAAAATCTTATGATATGATCAAAAAATGTTCCTAATTCTTGATTGTGGTTTCCATTGATAAAGGATATCAAAATCCTATTAGGGAAGTTGAATCAATAATAAAAAAATTGTTTGAAAGGTGCACTTTTAAGATTTGATCCTTGTTTTTGAAGAATTATAGCCTAATTAAATTCACTGAAGGATTTGACTGGGATGTGTTGGATACTCAATGGAAGGTTGTGGTAGATAATCAAACTCAAGAGGCTGATTGTGATTGTGTCATTGAGATATATGTCTTCTTTGGAAATAGGCTCATGAATATAAAGGATCTACAACGTACTTGTCGGTAAATACCCTAGCAAAATATTGGTACTTATGGAGAAACTTATGGCAATGGAGCAAGATGTTTCGACTATTGTACAAAAACTTCCTATGTTGTAAGGTTTTCTTGTAATCTATATGTTTCTTAGGTTTCTTGATCCTAGTGGAAATTGACTTCCTAACAAATTTGGTTGATTTCCACTCTCTAAGCATGAGAGAAATGTCAAAATGCTACTGGACCAAGGATGTTACAAACTCAGATTTGTCAAAAATAACAATTCTGGAAAAGTCACAAATGCGCTACTCTATACCTTGTATGCACTGTAGAAACATGAATATGCACCAGAGAAACAATCAAATGTGCTACAAAAAACCTTAGATGTGCTACTCTGTGTCCTATATGCGCTACAAAAAAATGCTTTGACAGTGACAAAAACTGTTTGCAAAATATTCACTCAATGCGTGAGAACAGTCTCTAAATGCACTGAACTAGCCAGTGAATGCGCTAGAACAAACCTTATATGCGCTAAGATATACCCTATATGTGCTAAAACGGTTTTCCAAAGTGGTTTTTCGAACAATCTTTGAACAATTTCAGCTGAATTTTTGCATGTTCATCTTGGATGATCTTTTATCTGAGTTAATGTGATTGAAAACACAACAAACACTCTGAAAATAGTTATTTTTAAGCCTTATGCTAAGCATCAAGTGTATGTTCAAAAATATTTTTCAAAAAGTGGTTTCACAAGTTTTGTACATAACATAAAATTCAGGCAGAATCACTCTTAGTACTCAAGTAGGTCATCCTAATAATTAGTAGCCCACATCTTAGAACTGCATCGACTCACACAACCGTGTCACCCCCGAAGGGGCGCCCATGTTTTTTTCTTTTCCAGGTGCATACTCAGAGTGATGGAAGTGGATACTAGATCCCCTAAGCAAACGTCCTTGGTAGTTATATGGTGAGTGTCTTGGGGGCAAATTCTTCCCTCCCCTTGCACTGTGATTATTAGGATGTTTGGAAACTGACTTCGACTGGCTATTACACTAGGTTCTTAGTAAGAGTTTCCGTTCGGTGTGGCAATAATAAAATCCCTTAGGAGACTCCCAACCTTTAGAACAAAGGCTTTGGGGATGGTTATCTTGCACACTACCGAAAAAAGTGGGTTTCCCTAGATTTTCTTTAAATTTTATAGTGGGGTGGAATAGCCTAGCTTTGGCTTGAACCCACTTGGGTCATTCCTCTTGGGTAAGTACTTTTTCCCACAAGAGCAGGCCCTCTAAAGGATGTAATAAAGCATTAAAATTACATGGAATTGAAAAGGAAAGTCTAGTATTCTGATCACCCAGTTAAGGGGAGAGCATAGACCTATTGCCACAGACAAGGCAACCAAAGTTCTTTTTAGAGCCCAAATGACAATGATTTAATCTATGTGAAGATGTTGCTTCACAACAAGCATGGAATTAATTTTAACTACAAAAATCATTGTGTGGTGACTATCCTAGATTGCTTCATTTTAATCCATGTCTACCCTAGGGTTGTTTCTTTTTAACCAAATGTGACTATCCTAGGGTTGCTTCTTTTTAACCAGAAAAAGCTCTATTTACAAAAGGTGTCAGACTCAGAACTTTGTTGAGTTACAACTTTTAAGCGCTAAAAGATCCTTAATATGCGCTAAAACAAAGAGAAAATGCACTAAAATAGATAGTAAAAGTGCTACATAAATCCTTAAATGCGCTAACAGAAATCCTAAATGTGCTAATCTAAGAATACAATTTTATCACAATTTTAGATGAAATGAGCTCGACTTATGCACCATTCTATTCCCCATATGCATCATTATATTCCTTATATGCGCTAAAACAGTTCTTGTATGGGCCGAAAGACCTGTAAAAAGCACTGTTAAAAGTTTTGGATGCGCTACAGAAATCCACGAATGCGCTAAAATAAAAAAATTCATCAGAAAGCTGAATTCCAGAAGGTAAAAACCCGTCAGAAAACTTGCAAGTAGATGTTAAAAACGGGGCAAGGCCCCATGGTGGGTGCTAGAAATGTGTGATCAATTTTTAGAGTTTGCAATAAATAACGAAAGTAAATTAAAACAAATCAAACACACCGATAATACATTATATCAAAAACAAAAAATCAAATACCAAGAAATGAAAACTCTGTATTTTGTCATTGATGTCATCCTATCATCCTCTATCTCCAGTGTTTTTGTCGATTTCTGCTTGCTCTCAGATTGTTTGCTAGGCTCAACAAATGGTCTTCCTAGAGAATGAGATTAAAGATGAATGCATGCAATGCTATGCAAAGATATGATTATGCTTAAACTAAACATGATTGCTAGAAATGAAGATTATGAAAATGCTATGAATGCTAAAACTAATAATGGCAATGCTAGAATGCTAGAATGCAAGTAAGCTCTAATGTACGTGTGTGTTGTAACCAATGCTTGGATTCGTAGGGTTATTTATAGAGTTTTCAAAAGATTCTGATTGGCTGATGTGATCAATAGCTATGAAAATTCCTGGTAGATTGAATGGTTGAAGATGGATAAGGTTGGAGAGAAAAATAGAAGAAAACTAGAAAATAAGATTTGTTTCCTTTTTCGTGAAAAAGATAAGATGAGATGATAAAGATGAATTGTAAAAATCATCTTTTTGTAAGATTTTGGAAAGATTTTGAAGATAAATAATGAATTTACTAAATTCATTATTCATTTATTGGTGACCTAGAAGATTTTCTTAATTAAATAGAATATTTAATTAAGATTTGGAGAATAATGGAGGATTTCATAATTAAATGAAATATTTAATTATGATTTGAAAAGATATGAAAGATATTTAATTAAATAAAGATATTTAATTAAATTGTTTAAGAAATGACATGTGGATGAAATTAATTAAATAAAATATTTAATTAATTAGAAGAAAGATTTGAATAGGAGAAAGGAAATATTTAAATTTAATTAAATCAAAAGACTTAATTAAATTCAAAAAGGTGATAATTAATTAAAATAAATAAAGAGTATTTATTTAATTAATCAAGTAGGCATATGAAATAATTAAATAAAGTGAATTTATTTAATTACGGTGGAAGAATAAAGTGAATGAACAATATAATTAAATTAATTAAATTTAATCATATGTAGAGGACTTTAGAGGACTAATTAAATAATAAAATATTTAATTAAATGCCAGGATTAGACATGACCAATTTTATGCATATACAGAAAGAAGTTGATTTGGTTCACCTAACTTCTCAGATAGGTTTTGAGCCAGGATGAGGAGCTCTGATGGAGATAAGTGCTCTCCCAGTGCATGAAAGCTACAAGTAGAAGATCGAAGCAGTTTTACAAATCCTCATCTTCTACATGACTCTGTTTTCAAAGGGGAGTACATTTTGTATCTTCACAACTCCCATTTCCCTGATTTTATTAGCTCACCTTTCCCCATGCATTTATTTTCAGACACTATGGTTGATCCCGGAAGTCCCAGACATTTATTTTCATAGCGCATGGTTAACCCAAGGCCCATTTATTTTTAGACACACATGTATTACATTTACGTTTTCACCAGCGATCCAGCAGAAGCTTGGCGCTTGCGCTTACATTTGTATTTGTACTATGTAATAATGTGACATTGTAATTCAGTTGTAATAAATTAATTAATTGTAATTGTGTTATTAATTTGACATTGTAATTCCTTTTATTAAGTCCTTTGCAATTGCAATGTTAAGTGTTATTGTGCTTAGTGCTATTAATGGTTGTGCTATTATGTGACATTGTAATTCATTTTATAAAGGCATTGATGTCAATCTGAGGGAATTAATGGTTAAAAATAAAAAAACTTTAAAACACATGTTTATTATTTATATCATAAATTACTCAACTGTTCAACGAACATTTGATGTATGGTATAGACTCAAAATAAGGGAGCAAAGAAAGCTTAGTTTCTAGGCCTCTGAGTTTTATAACCATGTGACATGTCGCATTGTTGTGGAGTTCTAAATTTTCATAACTACCTGATTCCCCGACTTGGTTCACTTTGTTGAGTAAGTTAAGTTCATGCATACGTAACCTTTGAGTTACGGTGTGTGGATTTAGTCGATGGGTCAGAGGTTTCAAAAAAATTGAAACTTTGGACTTTGGTTTTGAGGTTCCATGTTTTAGCGACCACGCAACATGATGGACTTATCTTTCCTTTCAAAGGAACTATCGTCTGACATCTCATTGAATTCTATGTACGAAATAAACTTGAGTTTTCTTTTTAGGAATTTCCAAAAGCATGCAGGTTTAAAGGCTATCTTTTCGAGGAATAAAATTGAATGTCGCATTTAAAGCACATCCCATAAAAAATAACGGCATAAGTGGGTGGCAAGTTTTACTCAAACATTTAGCCTACATTCTCGTTCTTTGCCAAGGCCAGTACTTCTCAAGTGCAAACATTCTTTTTACTCATACTTTTAGGCTGCATTCTTGTTCTTTGCCAAGGCTAGTACTTCTTAGAATCTCATGTGCAAACATTCATTCTCCATGAATTTTTGCTCATGCAGAGTGAATGTTGGGTCGGCGTAAGGGATATGACACTCAGACCTTTTAAGTTAGACAAATTTTGGGCGTGCCTAGAGAGGGACGACAAGTCTGAGATAGATATAAAACTCTTAGAAAGTGGGCTAGCTCAGGCTGGAGGGTTTGCAGAAGCTGTGTTGAGTGTGGACCTGATAAGTGCATGTGCGAGAAGGCACATTTTGCAGACATGGGAAATTAAAGCCGTAGATGGCACTGTAATTGCATAAATTTCTCCTGAAGTTGTTTCCCGCGTGTTGGGGATTCCAGAAAGGGAACCTGTAGAAGACATGTTTGTCATAGTGGCAGGTGAATTTTTCAAAGCGAATAAGGACTAGTGTAAGAACTCCATGGCCAAAACCTGGTTGAAGTCTGAAAAGAAAGGTAAGTCACAATTGATGATTAAACTCAAAAGATTGCATTTTAAGGGAGAAATTGTAGATGCTATTGCTTTATTGCACAACATTGTTGGAATACACAAGTTTAGTTATTTGAGGATTGGATGTGCTAGTTTATCTTGATAGTCTGTGATGAGAACATTTTCATTGACTGGGCTTAAGTTATTTTCTTCCATTTGAATGAGCAATTAATTAATTTCCATAAGACTGCTACTTTTTGTATGTGTTCTTGCCTGGCGTACATTGTAGGTAGTCAAAGGTCTTTTTGGCCTGGGTTGGAGTCATAAGGAACCCCAACTTCTGATATGCTTGTGAATAAATGCTTTCCTTAGTTCACTAAACAATTTGGAATGGGTGATTTTTGTCGTGTTAATGATGCATTTTTAATGGAGGTCATGAGGAAGCTAGATGGAAATCTAGAAATGCGCCTTTCCCTTGAATCGATTTCTCTTGTATCAAAATTTGGGAGTTTTAATATCCAATTTGATAATTTTTCCTATCTGAGAATAGGGCATTTTGAGAAATCCCCATTTAAATTACCTTGGTGTCTTGAAGATTTATTGATATTTTTGGAAGTTTGTCAAAAAATGGCCATTGTGAATATTAAGTATATGAACATGGGGAAATGAGGGTATGTCTTCCCATTGGAGACCCCTTATTTTGTGTGCAAAACAAACCAGATGGCTAGGGGAGTTGAAGGAATTCTCAAGGAATATAACCTCTAGAATCTATCTATGAGAGATAATTTTGATAGTAAGCGTTTTGTGAAGCATAATCTCTAGGGAGGGAGCTTATATCGGCATCACCCATCTATCGAAGATTTTTGGGAAGATTGTGTCAATGAGAAGGAAGTTTTCAGAAGAGATTATATGAGGCTAACGCTAAAACAAATACATACTTTCAGTCTTTCATTTCACATTCCTGAAAATGTAGCTAAGGATTCAACAATCATAGATCCTGCATATGAAAATTTTCCTGATAAATCCCACCCTAGGGTTGATTGGAGCCAAAGTGAAATTTCAGATATGAGGGTGTGTGTTGTCCCAGTACTTAAAAGAACCTAGGATTGGTTGGATGGGAAATGGTGGCAAGTTTTCGGTCCTGTTCAGGAGCCTAAGTCATCATAAAAGAATGAAGAGGGGTCTACACAAGCATCTGATGCAAGTGTATCATTGGGGAAACCCTCTATGAGGTCCTCTAGTGCAAATTCTTAGTCAGGAGGTGATGGTGATAGGCCAGAAGAAACAGTCAAGTTGAAGAGAATCTATGAACAAGATAGTGTGCTTTCTCCTACCCCTAAGAAGAAGACCAATCGAGAAAAAATTATGGCTGCAGATTTTGAAGCTATCTTTAAACAGATCGCTAAAGATAATATCTTTCCTCCTTTGTCTGAATTTACCTCTTCTCCACCTCTGGTTGATAATCCACCTATCACTCCTAACACTCCTAAAGAAACTATTAGTGGAAATGAAGATTCTAGTCTGGTAGTAGCCTCCCCAAGATGCTGAAAAAAGTAGTGGAGAAGAAGAGAAAGCATATTCATACAATGACAGTTGGAGTGGATACAGTTTCCAAGTTACTTCAAAGCTCTTCAAAACCTAAGAAAGCCAGGAGGATTTCAAGGATGGTGACTGATGCTACTTCTGGAAATCAAATGTTAGAAATTGTTGAGCCTGTGAAGGATTTAAATGAAGATGAAATAACAGAGGCAGACTACAAAGTCACAAATGTTGATATGGGGCCTCCAACACTGGAAGGTGATGTGTACCATGCCAATTATTCAATCAATACCTTGATTAAAAGAGTGAAAGAATAGAGGAAAGAAAATATAAAACTGGAATCTCAAGTCCTCACATTGAGTAACTTTATTTCTTCCATGGCCACTCCTACATCTGATGAAGCCTCAAGTTCTTAGGTAGAGGGCATCAATGTGCTCACCATAGAGCAAATTAAAAAGAATTTGAGCTATTCCAGAGCTGCTTGTGAGGGGATCGATAAAATATCTCAAGAGGCTATCTTCTTTTTGAACAAATTTGTGCTCTTTTACACTCAAGTTGTTAACAAGAGGGAGGAGTTAGTAACAGAACTTCAACAACTCAAAAAAGATCAAACTAGTCTCTATGTGCTCTCTCAAGAAATGAAAGAATTAAACTCTATGGATCTGAAGATTTTAATTGGTGAGAAAATTGTGAATAATCCTAAGGAGCTAGACCCTTCCTAGTCCATTTCATTCGAATAGAAAATAAATATCTATGATAATCTGGTGAAGGAAATTAAAAATACACTTGATCAATATTATGAAATGTTGGTGGAAGTTAATGAAGATTGTCGTATTCTGGGAGTGGAAATTATTGATGAGTTTGATGAAAACATTTTAGATATAAGAGATATCTCTCTGAAGTTTAGAGAGATATTCAAAAAAAAAATAGTTGATCTTGCTACAATGACATGGGAGTCCTCGAAACTCAGTGGAATGGAGATCCACCCAAAGACTTATAAATGTGGAGAAGAGAGAAGATCTCAGATGTTGGTTGAGTTTGAAAATGCTTTGGTCACATGGAGAACCATGTTACAAATTACTACAACTCCAGGAAGCAAAAACATCACTATAGTTGTCACCAAGTATTGAGAATACAGGCAAAGAGTAAAGGCACAAGAGGCGTTACTGAAGGAGGCGAAAATAATTGAAAGCGAAGGAGTTGGTGCTGGGAGTGGGACTGCTGTTTAGTTTTTATTTTTTATGTTATTTTCTTTAATTTGGCTCTCTTGATACTTCAAAGACTTTTTATTTTAATTTCTAAAACAGTTGTCTTCAAGAAATCGTTATCAAGACAAAAAAAACTCTATATTTGCTAGTGGATTGTCTATTATTGGAATGATAGATTTTTGGATAGTTTCATTGTTGTGGAATGTTTATCTGTGAAATTTTTTTTTATGGTGATGGATGCATAAGGATTTCTCAGTATAATTTAGGTGATTTGGTAGTTTAAACTTTTATTGTTGAAGTTGGGTGGATTCCTTTATAAGTTATTTATGTTGAATTATTAGCTTATGTTATCTTATAACTTATAAGTTATGGATGTTGAACTGTTAGCTTTTGTTCAAGGAATGGATTAATAATATTCCTTTCAGTTATTTATCAAAGATTGTGTGAATGGCAATGCAATAGGAATTTATAAGTAGTGTGATAAGTGTTCTTTAAAAATGATGCAGAATCACATATCAAATTCAATACCATGGAATACAATATAATTTTTTTAGCTTTTCCTAACCTTAGTCGCTAGTCCTCAGAGTTTTATAACCTTGTCGCGAAGTTCTAAATTTTCATAACTTCCTAATTCCTTGACTTGGTTGATGGTTCACTTTGTTGAGTTGCAAGTCTTTCCTGGTCATCTTTCTACTCAGGAGGTTTCAAAAACTTCAAAACTTCAAAGTTTGGCTCTAAGGTTCACTTTGTTGAAGCAAGAATGGAAAAGAGATAAAGAAAACTTATTATTATAACTAATAGCACTATGAACAAATGATCACTCACCTTTTAAGTCTACGTTTTCGACTTTCACTGACTTCTGAATCAAGAAGTAGAACCTCAGAACCGAAAAAAATGTCTAAGAATAAATGACACTTTCAATTGTATTTATATCAATCCATGATTCCATATTTGGTGAATTTCGTAGGATTTTTAAATTGTATATTAAAAATTTGGCGAATCCTGCATGCTTATACAATGATACGTTGTAATTTTCAAGGCGAAATGTGTCCTCAAATGTAATTATTTTTTAATGTTATTAGAGAAATAGGTCCTCATGAGCAACTATTTATAAATTTTAATTGGTGAAATGGGTCTTCACAAGAAACTATTTGTAAATTTTAATTGGTGAAATGGGTCCTGATACAATGTTGTTTTAATAGTATTGGTGAATATGTAGGTGTTTTATTAAATTCTTTTGGGATTCCAGGCGAAGATATTAGTTAGTCCAATTGAAACGTGTAGTTTGACAATGGTGAATTTGTTGCTTAAATATGCCTCATAAAAAACTCATTGGAAAATGGACATGCATTGGACCTATAGTTCGTAAAATTTGGGTGATTTGGACACCTTGTTGGGTGCAATCAATTTGCCAATTTCGACTTTGTCGATTCCTAGAATTTTCCAATTGGCGAAGATTCGCTAATTGGCAAAGATCTGCCACTAGAGTTTTCCCTGGAGAGATCCTACATGGGTCATCTTGCATGAATTTTCCTTAAGGAGATTCCTAAATTTGGCTAAGTCCTAGTTTTTGGGCTTTTGGGTTTTCACTTTCCTGGCTACTTGCATGCTTTCTCCATCACTCCTGACCTTTCATCTCCTTCACCTCCTCCATTCTTCCACTAATGTTTTAGGTGATGGCCATTAGCCTTACCCTTTAAGATCTTATGTTCCTTCATCAACCATCACCTGATGGTCTATGTTTTGTCACTGGATGGTTTGTGGTCCATCACTGATGGTTTGTGGTTTATCACCCAATGGTCTGTGGTCCATCGCCCAATGGTCTGTGGTCCATCTCCCAATGGTTTGTGGTTTGTCGCTTGATAGTTTGATGCCATCTCCCAATGGTTTGAAGCTCATCTCCTGATACTCCTTTTGTCTTCCTTCTTCCTAAGGTCTAATGCCATCCTTTCATTTTCCTAATTCCTCACTTTCAAGCATTGGATCTTCAACCTTCTCCTTCCATCTTTTCTTCTCACTGATGTCTCAAACCCAAAATTCAGCTAATTGTTAAGTTTTGGGCTTTGGGAGTCAGGTTTCTCCCTTACCTCTTACCTTTTCCTTGGTAAGAGGTAGACCATCTTCTCGATCCTCAATGCTCAATAAAGTTTGACCTTTCGATGGTCACGGTTTCAGCTTTCTTCTCTACCTTCTTTCAACATGTGGTACCCCGACGGTTTGAGATTCGTCGCCCGATGGTATGAAGTTCATCATCTGATGGTATGAATCCCAACACCTGAATATTTGATGTAGTACGCTGATGTTCTATGCGGTTCGCCGATGGTTCGTAGTCCATCGCTTGACAATTTGATGCGGGATGCCGACAATCTAACTCCTGACATACTCTACCTGATGATCCAACATCCATCACCTAATGACCTAACGCCCAACAGAGACACATTTTTGAGGATCTGAACCATTTAATTCATATCCATGCCAAAGGTTATTTTTGGGCTCGATGCCTCGACATTCCATGGATTGGTGTGTTTTTTTCACAATGATGCCATTAATGCGCGAACCACTCCCCAACTACCATATATGATTCTTGGGCTACATGAATATGTTTTAATACACAAACCAACTAGTTGCAAGTGGATTTCATGGTGCCCATGCTCATTCATTGTTGTTGTCTATCCTTTTTGATGAATCTCTTACCCAGATTGTTGATTACATGGAGATTTTGGAGGTACTTTTGGATAACCTTTTGTATAGAGGTATGGAGACCATGCTTGTTTTGGCCATAGATTTTATAGAAAAATCTCAAGTTTCCTTGATTAGATCTTGTAACCCTATCCAGGTTAGGGTTTGGTTTGAGATCATCTAAGTTATTCTTGATCTATAAAAGAAATACTTCTATTATTTTTATGGGTTCTTCCGCTAGCTCCTCTAGGATTTTTCTATTGTAGACATTGTATTTTTTTCATTCTACCATTGTAAAGATTGCTTCTAAGATTTATGCTAATAAAATTTAGCTATTATTACTATTATCCCTTGCATGTTTCAATAAAATCCATTTACCTTCATGTCTGAGTATGTGCTTTAGTTGTTTCATTGATGTATTATGTTGTTGTGAAGTATGAAGAAACAAATTTCTATCTTGGTGTATCACCTCTATTTCCATTTTATGTTATCTTTCTATCTATTTTCCTTTGTGAGCTGTTAGAGTAAAGTAGTCATAGGGTTTTCATGTGTTAGGTTAGACCAAAAAAATTGCACTTAGATTAGAAGAGGAAGTTGGCCTTCTCTGGAGATTCAACCTCATTTGTGCATGGTCCCACACCTTGAGGTTATTTCCATTATGTCATTAGAAAACTGAACTCTTGTTCAGTAGGGTGCAGTTTTATGTGACAACAGTTTTTGGCCACCCGATGGGACTCAAACAAATTTCATTTCGTTTTGTTGAGAGAGTGGTGTTGCTCTCAACATTCTAGCCTTGAAGAGGCTCTCAAACAAAGTATTTGGCAACTTTGCAATCAAGGAAGAACTCTTCCTTCAAATTGGTGACTCTATTGCTATCTAGAACTCCTGGTTCAAGATCAAACTTGCACATTCATGCCCAAAATTCAAATAAGAGAATCTTCTAGAGGTAATTTCCAGTATACTCATCTCTCATTTTCTACTTCTATAAGAAGAAATAGTCAATCTTTATCACCTATAAGAAGAAAGAGAGGCTTAGGTCCATCTCCTAGAGCTCAACCTATGCCACATGTGGGTAGATTATTTCAAGCTAGAACATCTATTGTCCATACAAATAGGAATTTAAATTCCACATGGCTTTACCGAAAAATCAGCCTTTTGTATCTTTTACTGGTGGCAACCCCTTGATTCTAGCCCAAAAAGATGATATACCAGTCAATGCCCGCAAAATATGATAATACTATGTAAGAGGGGCCAATCAAGACATGAAAAAGGCATAGGTTATAACTAGATTGACTAGGAACTAGCTTAACCAGTCAACGCAAAAAATAGACGAATTTACCAAAGTGACCAAGGAGTTAAGTTTTCCTGTTGTTTTTTTCAAGTAGAGATAATTCCTAAACACTGTTTCAGCAAACCCTAACCCACACAACTCGCCCAAAATCTCAGAAAAAGGGAACCTAGATTAAAATCCATAAAAAATTTCAGAGAGTCCTATCAATATCATTGTGGGGTGATATAAATAATTTTGACTTACAAACCATGTTGGGTATATGAGCCATCAAAGTATACATTTCAAAAATATGGTGAAGTGAGGATAAAGACTATTTATTCTATAAATTTTGAAATGAGAGGGTGATCTACACTTAGGGGCGCATTTTTTAATTGATCAACGATGACCAATCATTTGATAGTCTTACTATTACACATATTCAATGTTAAAATCACTTAGTATCATGACACATTTTTTTATATGCCTAGTGAGTGCAACCTTAGACAAGAGATATTTTAAGGGATCAAACTTTGAGATGGTATTTGTTTGATTATTAAACATATAGTGTTATTAGTTTTCAATGCAAAAAAGATAGCTAAACATACTCATTCTATTGGAGTATAATGAGCTCATATCCTACCAATGCATGGTTGATATAGTAGATAACTCTTTCTTTTCCTGTATCAGTATGCTATGCAAGAAGTGAACCTAATGCAATACTGGTAGAAAATATGTATAATATCAAAGGTTTTTCTTGAAGAGGTGTAACCAATATTGGAGGTGAGGCTAGATAATCTTTGAATTGTTGGAAAGCTTGTTGAAATTTCTCATCCCATTTGAAGGTGAAATTTTTTTGTAGGGGATGTGTAAAAGGATGATACTTGTATGCTAACTAAGCTATGAAATTCCTAATTTATTGAATCTTACCTTGGAGACTACACAATTATTTCAAGTTATTTGGTGGAGAAATTTGAACCATTAATTTCACCTTAGTGAGCTCCACTTCAATGCCTCTAAGAGAAACAATGTATCCAAGTAATTTCTTAGAAGTTACACCAAAGACACACTTTTTTGGATTCAACCTCAGTTGATACTCTTCCAATCTATCAAAAACTTGTTCAAGCAATAGTAGGTGACCTTATCTTTTGATATATTTACCTAGTAGGTCATCTACATAATCCTCCATGATGGTATGAAAAAGTTCATGAAATATTGTTGTCATTTCTCTTTGATATGTAGCTCTAACATTCTTTAGAGCAAAGGGAATTACATTCCAACAATAGGCTCCCAAGGACATGTGAAAGCTATTTTATGTTGACCTTCAAGGGCGATATGTATTGGATTATCTAAAAACTAATCTATTAAGGAGAGAATTTCATGTCCAATTGTTAACTCTACAATCATGTCTATGTTGGGTAGTGGAAAATTATCCTTAGGAAAAAAATTGTTCAAATCT
This sequence comes from Sequoia sempervirens, assembly GCA_007258455.2. NCBI lineage: Eukaryota > Viridiplantae > Streptophyta > Pinopsida > Cupressales > Cupressaceae > Sequoia > Sequoia sempervirens. Next base: position 847,182,560 of record VDFB02281492.1, on the reverse strand, counting down.
CAAGAATTGGTACATATGTGGATACCCCTAGTGGGTTAAGCAACTGGGATAAGATTATATACCCATTTTGGATAGTCATTAGGTCTAATGAATCCTATATCTAGTAACTTTTGAAGTTCAACTTTGACTAATAGTTCTATTTGGGAATGTATCTTGCAATTTTTTTTTTTTAATGGTTTTCATTTGGAAAATCTGCTAGATGGTGAACTACTAGTGAAGGATCTAGTGAAGGACCTAGCCATGACATATACGGATATGACCAAGAAAAGTTCACACATCTATTTTTAAAGAATATTCTATTTTTTTGTTTTTCTTGTGGTGATGAGGATGTTGCAAATAATTTTATTTTAGGATCTTGTTGTGTTCCAATGTTTATTTCTTGTGATTCTTCCACCAATATGGAGGGTTTCTCTTGATGTTTAGAAATGGTGGGAAGATAAAATCATGCTTCTTTAGGCACTTCATATAATGAGATTGTTTTTTTCTTATGAGATCTTAATATGTTTAATTTCATATTTTTATGAGTGAAGGATTTGGATTTTTCTCCAAAGTATTCTCTATCATTAAAATCTATAACAAAACTAGATTTATGATCTCACAATGGAGTGATTTATCTTAGTCCCATAACTTTTGTAATGGCTTCATAATTTTGGAATATATATGGAACTATCATTCCTTATTGATCCCAACCTAAAATTTGAGGATAAATGAGTAGAAGGTCTTTAGATTGTGATGGGGAAGTAAATGATATGGAAAATAACATACAAGTTGAATGTTCTTGGAATAGTTTGAAATTATTCATGAAGGATTGGTCAAAGTTATCATGTTTAGGAGTTTCAACAATTGAAAAATCCAAAGCTACTTTGGTAGGAGTGAACTTAGGTTTTGAAGAAACATTTTATGGAGACTCATAGTTGAGTCCATAATTATGTTTCTTTGTTACAAATATTCACTCTAACATTCCTTGTTCTTGAATTCCTAGGACACCTTGTCCTTTATAACCCATGTTCTTGATCATATAAATACCCTTAGGATATTTATCAAGTGGTACTATAATTAGGTGTTCTTGTTCATATTTATAATGCCATGTAGAGATATCTTCTATGGTTTCTTTATCCAATTCACCTCAACGCTAAATTTTTTTGGCCTTATCTTTTATAATATTTGTTGCTAGATCTTGTTTAGGTTGAGGTTTTCTATATGATTTGGGTAAAACTGGAACTTGACCACATAAAAATATTGTTGCATGTTATATTATCCACATCTACTATCTTTGAATTAGACCTTAACCTCAAAGATAGTTTTATGTGAAGTGGATTATGTGGATAAAGTGGATGATTCAATAAAGATGAAGGGGGTGGAACTTCATGATTATTGGGAAATTTATTGGGTTTATGGTATCTTCCATGTTTCTGCAATATTGAGAAGGGTTTCGATCCACAAAAAGAGTGATTTTGGTACCATTATAGGGGAATTTTAGGCATTAGTGATATGTGGATGGTATGGCTTGCATATCATGTCTACATGGGAAACCAAGAAGGATTTTATATGGGAGATCAAGGTACAATACTTGAAAAATAATGTCTACTACAGTGGGAACAACTTGAATCAAGAATTTAATTGTTTCAAAATCACACTCAACATCATAATAGGATTTTATAGTGACACATTTTTTGAGTCAATGACACAATCAAAGTATCCCAATTGTTTTACTAATTTTAAGGTACAAATGTTCAATCCTACCCCACCATCTATCATGAATCTATTGATTTTATGTTTGTGGATGAAAAATTCTAGGTATAGGGCCTTATTATGATATGGATTGGTAGAGGGAAGGTCCTTTTCAATGAAGAACAAATGATGAGGAAATTTTCTTTCTGCTACCATGACTTGGAATTGCTTTGTATTAATGTTGTTGGGTAACAAATATTCTTGGAGTGATTTTTTTAGGATCTCTCTATGAGCAAGGGATATTCTTAGGAGTTCTAAAATGGATATATATGTAGGCATTTTTAGTATATGATATAAGAGGCTATAGTTAGATGAAGGGTGATATGTTTTTTGGGTCCATTGGAGTGATAGTTTACCCCTATGTGTAGTGACACTCAATATTTTTTCCTTTGATGGTTATGGTGACAACAATATTATTGGTTTCTCTTACATGAGCTACAATATATTCATATAGAAAAGAGGCATGATTGGCCTCTTTAGAGTTTCTAACCTTGTTAAGGGGATTCCTTTTACTATAGTTAAAGATTAGATCTATGTATATATCTTGAGATCGCTATTGAATGAAGAGGGACGACATTCTATATTAACATCATCCGGATCTATATGATCTTGAATAAGATTTTTTAATTTTATATAATTAGGAGTTTTATGACCTTTAACCCTATGGCATTAAAAAAATTTAGTATCTTTGTACCATGGGGGTTTGACTTGAGGTTAAAATTTTCTCAATTAAGGTAATGTAATAAACTTATATTGAATCACTTTTTGCAAAGTGGATTCAATAGGCTCCCCTAATGGAGTATATCTTCCTCTTGGAGCATTTTTTTTTCCTAGGTGGTCTCCTAGGGATAGTGAAACCTTGAGTATTTTTTTTGTGTGTTTTCTAATAATTTTATGTTATATGGTTATTGGATGTTTTGGATAGATTTTGCATCTACTACATCATTGACAATTTTTTTTATTTTTTTCCCAAGCGTGGGGTTTATCATTAGATTTAGAGCCACTATATTTTTCATCCTTATAGATTTTCAAAAGATACTTAGCAATAAGAGCTTGTTTAATGTGTTGGAAATGGTGTCTCAAACTTACTGGCTGAATATCCCTTCTCGACTTTGTATTTACTTTCTTCATCAGCCTAACAGTGCTCTATCAGTGTGACATTTTTCTCTATCCCAATGATGGTATGATGATTTGTCATGTTTTTACTAAGCACGTTATCTCCATGTTGCAGGTTTTGGAAAATTCCTAACCTCCGATTGTAGGTTCTAAAGTTTGGGCCACTCCCAACTTAGTGACTTGTTCTATAGGTGTAACACCTTATTGTCAACAGGACCCAAGCTTACGATGTAAAGGGAAGTGTCATCGACAAGACTATGTTTGATCGGTAGGACTCTGACTTGAGTTTCCCCGATGGCCTGATACCTAAAGGCAGTTGACTGGCAGTGATGTGGTGTCAAGCTGGAGGTAACGGGGACCACTTGGAGTATTGTCAGCATGACTTTCTACTATTGGTGGGAGACATTTTGGAGTCTCCCCAATATGGCGATGAATATAAAATGTGTAAATGACATTGTGGGACCCAACTACTACTCAGTTGGAAAGCGATAATTGGCTAGTGACCATTGTTGACTGGTTGACGATTAACAAGGAAAAAAAGTGGTCATTGATGGGAATCGAACAAATTGGCAGAAGGATGGATGTTGTTCCAATGACAGCTTGATATGGAAACTGCTAAGTGATGGTTTGTATGCTGTAATGATTGGGAACCAAATTGGATTCTTTCCAGCATGGGTTTGGTGATGCAGATTGATTGAGTAATTCTCTCATAAGGGAATTTTTGTATGTGTAATACATTATAATAGTGATCGAGAGTTTTTTGAGTTGAGTCTGTTGAGAGGGAACGAGGTTGATCAAGAGTTGTAATGCTACCTATATTGAGTGTCTGAATTGACATCTAAGAGGGAGAAATTGTAACTCTGTATATGGACATTTTTGTTCACTATAATACAAAGTGTTTTTCCTTGGTGTGGTGGATTTTTCTCGAAAGGGTTTTCCCACATTAAATATTGTTTTCCATTATGTGTTGTGTGAAATTTTCTACCTATTTCCAGGTAATATGCATCTTTAATGAACTATAATTTTGAAATTTGAACCTTAATTCTGCATTATCTTCTTAGAATTGTCATTAGGAAAGTGTTTCTGCACCTCTGTTTTCCTTACAAGTGGTATTGGAGCTTGGGTAGTTGTGCTATCCTTGTGGGTTGTTTAGGTTTTTGGTGCTAATTCTAAAGTGGGAATCTTACAGAGTAGTCTAGTAATCTCATTTGTAGGTTAAAATGGCAAGCACATAAGGGAAGATTGAAATTGAGAAGTTCAATGGTGGAAATTTTGAGTAGTGGAAACTCAAAATGGAAGATTTACTGGTTGATAGAGATCTCTAGATTACTGTGTCTAGAACGAAACCTACAAGCATGAAGCAAGAATATTGAGACCTCACAAACAGGAAAGAAAAAGGGTTGATAAGACTCTATTTAGTAGACTTTGTTCTCTTGAATGTCCAGGAAGAGAAGTTTGCATCTACTTTGTGGAAGAAGCTTGGAGACATTTATTAGGGCAAGTCCTCAGTGAATAAGTTGTTCTTAAGGAAGAATTTGTACTCTTTGAAGATGGAGGAAGGGGCATCTGTGGCTGATCATTTGAATACGTTCAATATGCTCATTGCTTAGTTAACATCTATAGTTGTAAAGATAGATGATGAGGATCATTATATGCTCTTGTTGTGTTCTTTGCTCGACTCTTGGGATCATTTAGTGATGGTGATTGGGAGCATGCAAACCACTTTCAATATGGAAGATGTGTTTGTGTCATTGTTGTTAGAAGAGATGCAAAGGAAATCTTCTGAGATGGTAAAGAAGGTTCTTATTGTTTGAGGTAGATTGAAGGAGAAAGGCAAGAAGAAGGACAAGAAGTCTAAATCAAAATCTAAAGGGAGATCAAATTCTCCTAGCAAGAAGTCCAAGGTGAAATGATGGAATTGTGGGAAACCTAGTCATATCCATAAGGATTGTAGAGAGGAGGAAAAGAAGAAGAAGAAAACAATTCTTTAGATAATAATTCTTCTCAGAGCGACGCAGATGCCTTCATTGCAGCCTTGGTGACTCAAGAATCAGATGATGTCTAGCTAATTGACTTAGGTGCATCTTTTCACATGACATCTCACAAAGATTAGTTTAATAAATATGAAAAAGTATGCTAGTGGCAAGGTGTATCTGGAAAGTGACTCATCTCTAGAAATTGTTGGTCATGGAAGAGTCAAAATTCAATTTCTTGATGAAAGGATTAAAGGGATTGATGGTGTAATGCATATACTAGGTTTGGCTCAAAATTTACTATCTGTAAGCAAGTTGAATGATGCTAGCGTACAAGTTTCTTTTTCAAATGGTGAATGCAAAATGACAAGAGGCTCGATGGTGCTGGCTAGGGGTGCTCGAATTGGTACTCTGTACAAGATGGACACACATGTAGTTCAATGTAATAGCGTCTCTGAAAAGTCAAGCAAGGCTCCTCGAGTATAGAAGGAGATTGAAGTTCCTTTGGGGGAAATTCTTTAGAGGTGAAACTTCCTATAGAAAAGACCATATTCTGACATCAAAGGCTCAGCCACATTGGTGACAAAGGCTTAGAAGCTTTGAAAAACAAAAACCTGGTTGAAGGGCTTGATGATTGTAACCTTGAGTTCAATTTTTACGAACATTGTATATATGGAAAACAACATCATGTTTCATTTTATTCTAGTCCTCATAAATCTTATGGTGTTATGGATTATATTCACTCTAATGTTTTTGGTCCAATAAATGTTCCTTTGTTATCAAAATCAAGATATTATGTTTCTTTTATTGATGATTATTCAAGAAGGGCATTTATGTAATTTAAAAAAAGTAAATCCGAAGTGTTTAGTTGGTTTAAAGAGTTTAAAAACTTGGTAGAAAATCATAATGGTAGAAAAATTAAATGCCTGAGGATAGATAACAGCAGTGAGTTTTGTTTTGTAGATTTTGAAAGGTACTATAAATACCATGCAATAAAAAGGCATAAAATGACACCTTACACTCCGCAACAAAATGGAGTTGCTGAAAGGTTGAACAGGATGATGATGGAAAAGGCAAGAAGTATGTTGAGAAATGCTGGTTTGGAGCAGAATTTCTAGGCTAAGGTTGTGACTACAACATGTTATTTAACAAATCAATCTCCCTCTTCGACACTTGTTGATAAAATGCCTATGGAAGCTTGGTCGGGTAAGAAGCCCTCTTTAAGACATTTAAGATTCTTTGGCTGCAAAGCATATGTTCATGTGCCAAATGAAAAAAGATCTAAATTGGAAAATAAAGATGTAAAATGTATCTTCATTGGCTATGACATTAGTGTGAAAGGATACAAGCTTTGGAATCCGGTGACTGAAAAGGTTGTATACAACAAAAGGGTAATATTTTGTCAGCTAAAACCTTCTTCAGTGGATTTGTAGTTAAAGGTGAAAGAAGAAAACAAAGAAAATGTAGTTGAAATTCCTCAAACTCCAAATAAAGAGGAACTATGAATTGTACCTAAAACTAAGGAGAGTTCTAACAGCTTTGAGAGTTCTAAAGAAGAAGAACCACAACCTCAACCTTAGCTTTTGAGGAGGTCTACACATGAAAGGCGACAACCTAAAAGGTATGGTTTTTCCATGTTGGATGTAAATTATGCCTATGCTTTAATTACAATCACTGATGAACCTAGGAATGTGAAAGAGGCAATAGAAATTTCTTATTCAAATTCTTGGTTGGAAGCCATGAAAGAGGAAATGGCATCATTAAAAAGAATGCAATTTGGGATTTGGTGCCCTTGCCTGAAGGTAGAAAGTCTATTGGCTGTAAATGGGTATTTAAGAAGAAAATCGGTCTGGATGATAGTGTTGAAAATTATAAAGCTAGGTTGGTTGTGAAAGGATATTCCTAGGTAGAGGGAATTGATTATAGGGAAATATTTTCTCATGTAGCTAAGCTGACATCTATCAAATTTATTTTGTCACTTGCAACAACGTATGAATTAGAGATTGAAAAGATGGATGTGAAGACAACATTTCTTCATGGATATCTTGAAGAAGAAATTTATATGTCCCAGCCTGAGCACTTTGTGGAAAAAGGAAAAGAAAATCTGGTTTGCAAGTTAAAGAAATCTCTGTATGGTTTAAAACAATCACCTAGAATGTGGTACCAAAAGTTTGACACTTTTGTTTTTTCATTAGGATTCGTAAGATCAAAATTTGATCATTGTGTGTACTTCAAAACTAAAAATGACTGAGTTTTTATTATTTCCCTATATTTTGATGATATGTTGTTCATAGGAAATAGTAAGACTATGATTTCTGATCTAAAATATCAATTGTCTGCAGAGTTCGAAATGAAAGATCTTGGTGCAACAAGGTATATTATAGGGATGGAAATAAAATAGGATAGAACTAGTAGAAATATTTTGCTCAGCCAGAGTAAGTATATAAATACCATCCTAGAGATATTTTGTATGAATGATTGCAAGCAGCTAGTTGTTCCAGTGTTGCAGGGAACGAAGCTATCTATTGAGGATTGTCCAAAATATCCTATTGAGATGGAGGATATGACCAGAGTGCATTATGCAAGTGCAATTGGTATTTTTATGTATGCAATGGTCTATACTAGACCAGACATTGCCCAAGTAGTGGGAGTACTTAGCCAGTCTATGGAAAATCTAGGAAGACCGCATTGGGATGTTGTGAAAAGAGTTTTTAGGTATCTGAAAGGTACCTCTCAGTATGCTTTGTGCTATCATGGTAACTTGGTTGGGTCACAGAGGTCCATCAGCATTTGAGGTTATGTGGATTTTGATTAGGCAGGGGACATTGACAGCAGAAGATCCACTAGTGGATACATCTTCATGTTGAATGGTGGTGCAGTTAGCTAGATGAGCAAGCAGCAGGATGTAGTCGCTTTATCTACTATGGATGTAGAATATATGGCAGCAACACACACTTGTAAAGAAGCTATTTGGATTAGACATTTGTGTTTTGATATTGGGCTCAATGAAAGGAAAATTACCATTTTATATGACATTCAGAGTGCTATTTGTTTGGCAAAAAATCCAACATTCCATGCTAGGATGAAACATATTGATGTGCAGTATCATTTTGTATGGGATATGGTGGAGGATAGAAAGGTTAGTATTGAGAAGGTGGATACTCTGGAAAACATTGTAGATGCATTAATGAAAATAGTAAGTAGAGACAAGTTTAGGTGGTGTTCCCATTCGATGGGCTTTGGGGCTTATCACTTTTAGTAATCTCAGATTTCAAGAAGCCAGTAAGTTCTTCATCAAGTGGAAGCATGTTGGAAATGGTGTCTCAAACTTACTGGCTTAATATCCATTCTTGGGTTTCTATTTTATTTCTTCATCAACCTAACAATGCTCTATTGGCAGTCCTCTATCCCAACAAGGGCCAATGAGTCTTCATGTTTTCACTGAGCACGTTATCTCCATGTCGCAATTTTTGGAAAATTCCTAACCTCTGATTGTAGGTTCTGAAGTTCGGGTCACTCCCGACTTGGTGATTTGTTCTATTAGTGTAACACCTTACTATCAGTAGGACCCAAGCTTACGATGTAAAGGGAAGTGTCATCGATGGGACTATGTTCCATCGATAGGAATCTGACTTGAGTTTCCCCGATGGACCAATACTGATAGGTAGTTGATTGGCGGTGACATGGTGTTGAGCTGGAGGTAGTGGGGACCACTTGTAGTATTAACAAGGTGAAAAAGTGGTCGTTGAAGGGACTCGAATAGATTGATGGAAGGATGGATGTTGTTCTAGTGACAACCCGATATGGAAACTCCTAAGCGATGGTTTGTATGCTTTAATGAATGGGAACTGAATTGGATTCTTTCCAACATGTGTTTGGTGATGCAGATTGATTGAGTAATTTTCTTAGAAGGAAATTTTTGTATGTGTAATACATTGTAATAGTGATCAAGAGTTTTTTGAGTTGAGTTTGTTGAGAGGGAATGAGGTTGATCAAAAGCTGTAATGCTACCTGTATTCAGTGTTTGATTTGACATCTGAGAGGGAGAAATTGTAACTTTGTATGTAGACCTTTTTGTTCACTATAATACAAAGTGTTTTTCCTTGGTGTGGTGGGTTTTTCTCGAAAGGGTTTTCCCACATTAAATACTGTTGTCTATTCCGTGTTGTGTGAAATTGTCTATATGTTTCTTGGTAATGTGCATCTTTAATGAACTGTAATTTTGAAATTTTAACCTTAATTCTACATTCTCTTCTTAGAATTGTCATTAGGAAAGTGTTTACGCACCTCTGCTTTCCTTATATAATGGTTAACCCTTTTCTATAATCTCCTAAAATATATTATCTCATTGGACTTGTACGTGGAAGGCCATCTCATGATTTATATTTTGGGTGAATATGTAGATAAGTTGTATTTTCAAGAATAGGCCATGTGAATTTTCTTGCCATATTTCTCCATTATTTTACAAAGAAAATAAAATATTCTCTATTTTTTCTTGTATTACATAAACTAGTCATAGATATTTCATGCTCGATATTATATGAGAAATGAGCAATAAAATTTTGTGCTCACTCATGAAAAGACTTGATCCCATGGGGTAGGTGGGAGAACCGTTCAATGGATTGACCTCCTAGACTTTGAGGAAAGAGGCACATTAAATGAGTATCATTGTAAGCAACCTCAAGGCAAGAAAGGTAAAATTATGTTATATGTTCTCATGTAGATCACTTTTTCCTTTGTATTTTTCAAATTTAAGCATTTCAAAATTAGTAGGAAAGGGGATGATGGTTATCAATCTATCAAAAGGATAAGGACATATGTATTTCAATGTATAGCTCTTTTTAGTGTCATCCATTTCCATATTTTATATCTTTTATTATAAATATTGAATTTGTGAGCCAAATAATTTATGGGTGTCAAGGTAGATACATTTCGAGATGTGTATGTGGAAAAAGATGAAGCATTTTGGGGGATAATATGCTTGCAAGTGTATTTCATGTAGGTGAATGGGAGATGTATGAGATAGGAGGATAAATTGGAGGATTGGTTTTAGTAATGGAGATAATGATATGACTGGATATGATGTAGTATTGATTAGGTGGATTTTTTTCTTGGGATAACATTAGGAGTGTTTGGAATTGTTGATAGGTGAAATAATGCGGTATAGGAATTTAGGCATGTGTTTTCTATTGGGTGGATAAGGATTTATGAAACAATGTTACATATGAAGAACTTACTTGGGATGGGTTTGGTGGAAGAAACATGCTTTGTATGTTAGGATTAGTGACATTTTGCATAGAATGTGCAATAGTATGGGATAAATTAGATGACAATTGATCATGTGTCTCTTGATAGGAGCACCAGTGAACCTTAGATATGTTAGCTTGGGATGATGGGATATGAGGAAAAGTGGCCATAATTGTATCTAAAAAAAAATTATGATAGATTTTGGGCTACAAAATTAGGAGATAGCTTGGTACCTTTTTGAAATAAAATTTGAAGATAATGATTAGGATTTGTAGCAAAAATAAGTTCCATAACTCTCATTTCTTTAATATCTTGTTCAAATTATTGTAGTTCCTCTATTGTTGGGTCTCAATTAATATCTTCATCAATAGGAATAACCCATGAAGATGATGACATGGGGCTCTCATATCCAACTTGGGGTGGTTGTTGTAAAGACATCCCCAAATAATTTTGGCTACCACTTGTAGAGAAGGGGGACCAACCACACCAAGGCTTGGGGTCACAGAGATCCAAGAGTGGAGGGCTGCTCTGACCTACCTCAATCCTATAAATGTTTTAGTTCAAGGATAGAGAATGAAGAGAACTCTCAAGCACTTCTGTCATTCTACTAACCTAAGAGTTTTGATGGGGCTAAACAAGCACGCTTCTAGAATATGAACTATACCTTAGACAACTCTTTATTAGAGGATAGTAGTGTAGGTTAGGGATGACAACATGACACATTGGAATCTCACTAGGACGTTGGCATCCATACAACTAGAAATTTAAAAAGTACAATAAGAATACCAAGAATCTACTGACAGCTTAGCAAATAAGGTTTAATGTGCAAACTAAAGTAATAACCAATAGAATAACTAAAATAACTAAAAAGATGATGTAGAAGATCACAAGGATGAAGGTGATGAAGATTGACTCATGAGGAGTCCATTTCACTAGCAAGCTCCAAAATGAGCACATACCTACACACAGTCGAGAGAGGAAAAATGTTGGGGTTGTATAGGGGTTTTTCGTAGTCAAACCCCCACTTTGTTTTTTCCACTTCCATGCACAAATAGATAGATCAAGAGATTGAAATATGCTATAAAAAATAGTGCTAGAATGGGAATGGAGCCAAATAGTACAAGACACACAAAGCTACAAAAATCCAACAATAAAGTAAACAAAAGCGTTACCACCCTCGACCAAAGGAACTCAAGGCTAATGAGAGAGGAATGCAAGCTCACAATAATGGTAGAGTTAACGCAACTGCAACAACACCAAAAGCAACCTCACTAAGCACCAAACTGCAAATTTTGTGGTAGAATACATGAGATGTTGTGGTGTTGGAAACATGAAGCTAGTGGTGCAACAAGTAGCTCAAATGTATGAAGATCAAAAGTGATGTGTAGAAGCTCAAGAACTGTCTAAAAGATGAAGAATTGATAAGAGGATGGAATGATGATCAAAGATAGCCATTTGAAGATGAAAAAGGAGGGAAAGATCCATTCAAAGGTTGGTAGAAGGCGTAGGGGTGTTACATTTCATCGCCAATGGAGAATGTAATAGCTCTAGAGATTCCAAAGGTAGGAATCATGTTAGGATGGCAATGCATCACACATACGTCTACCACGCGCACGTCCCCGATAGATATTCCCCCATCGACACTAAAAACAAGCACCCAGTGGATGGGGTATGTAATGAGGACGTGGAGTTACTTGGTATGATTTAATTTTTCTAAGGTAGAGGATATAGAAGGGGAAGTTGTGAGAGGGGTGCAAATTCGCTTCTATACATTTTCCCCCACTTTAGTGAGCATGAGTGTCAATGAGTGTTTGGTAAAGTAGATCAAAAAAGTTTACAATTTCATATACCTAAACTATTGAGGAAGAAAACCACAATCTGGTGAACTCAAAAGTGTAGGGTAGGAAAATAACTCCATAGGTACTCTCTCCTGGGGAGGTTCAAACAAAGTACATCAAAGTCCCGCAAACTAAAGATGGAAAAATTGTGCAGGATGCAAGCGCTTCATAGGTCCTTGGACCAAAAAAGAAGGTTCTCTTAGGTACTCTCTCCTGAAGGAAGAACAATTTGAGGGACTCCATAGAGTCGGATTGGAAAGCAACTTCACAGGTGCACTTGCAAAGAAAAATGTTAATCCATAGACAAAACATTTTAGAGAACACAAAGAAGCCATGCATGCAAGCAAGCAAACAAACAGTCATGCAGACAGTCAAAAATTGAAGAGATTTCAAAGGGGTCCTTTGGGAACCCTTCAAAAGAAAAGGAGGTCTAATCAAGGGACACGTTACTTGAAAGTACAAGAATGTTTTTCAAAACTCAATTCAACTTCAAGGAATCCTTTTGAAAGATGTTCACTTCATCAAGGAATTTAAAAGGAAGAAGGTCCCCTCACAAGGGGAAGGTCAGAATTTTGCTTGTAGGAGAAGGTGCTCCCTCCTCGAAGGAAGGTGTTTCAAATTCTTTCTTTGTGAACCCATGATGATTAAGGAAAAATATTCTGCTAGGGGTCCTTGGTGAGGAATGCATTTTTTGAAAAAGTATTTTGGAAGGATTCTCAAGAAAAGATTTGTTGGCCATCAAATGTGTTTTTTGAAAATTGAAGCAACATGATAGCCCCCCCTTAGTATGGTTTGTTTGAACACAAAGCCGCATGACATCCTAAGGAGAGAAAAGAAAGAATGCAAAAGTGATGTTGTGGCCAGCAAAACATAGTGAGATGTAACCATGGTAATGTTTTTACACACATGAGAGACAACACATGAGCACCAAAACATCATGAAACAAACATGAAAGAGAATAGACAATAACATTACGAACAAGGGACTGGGGTGATTTCATATTTTAGGGTCAGAGCTACTCATAAATATAGATAAATAGATACAATAATATATAAATGAATTGTCATCAACCCCCTACTATATTAGACCATATGAAGAAAGGCACAAGAAAAAATAAAAAATAAAAATCTGGGTCAACGTGGAAGGGAAGCCTAAATGCCCCCAACACTTTCCATCATCCCCAATTGTCAAAAATCAATACACAACAAAGGAAGAGTGATGTAACAAATAGAGCAATTTTTATGACACATAAAAATTATTTTATCCAAGCACCTACAAGGGTGACAAGGGTCATCCAAGAACACATAACACAAGTATAAGGGAACACAAACACACACACAATCTACTCTACATATAAAGAAGAGGTTCCCCACTAGTCCTCATCAACCAAGGGGTCATCATTCTCCCAATCTAGATCATCATAAGGGGAAGGTGGATGAGCCTACAAGGGTGAAATATCAAGGGGGGAACCCTCCAATCATTCCATAACAAGGGCCAAGGAAGAATGCTCCTTGAGGTCTTCTCTGCTTAGTTCTTGTGGGGTGAATGTAAACAACTTCGTGAAAATCGCTGGTAGGGCTAAGAAATTGTCCACATAATTAAACATGCACTTCACTGGAGTTCCATGTGTTAACCCGACAGGTGAGGGAGGTGGCACCCGAGATTCATTGCTAGGCTCATCGAGAGTCTTGGGAGTAGTGACTAACTTCAGGGACGTCGAGACTTCTTTTGTCACAAGGATGACACAAGCTAATGTAGAACCACCCTTTGAAGAAGGTGAAACCCTCTTTTGACCCCCATTGCTAGCAGGGTTGTCCTTAATCTTTCAATTTGTCAAAGGATGTGAGTTCCCTACAAATGAAGCATAAGGCACAAAGGAAGAGGAGAAAACTGTGGTGGACACCACCGAGGTATTTGGCATGTTCACAGGCTTTGAAAATGATGGGATTTCCAAGAGGGACATTAGAAGGGGTGGCTCAACCAAAGGAGCAATAAACACTTGCACCCTCTTCAAGTGAGGATCACATACACTCGTGGTAGGACCAGGAAGTAGGAGTGAAGCTAAATGAATAGAAGTAGAGGGGATGGGAGAGGAGAACCCAGTAGAAGGTGCCAAAGCAGGAACTGCCAGCTCTATTTGAAGAATGAAGAAGGTGACCTTTGGTTTTGTTGTCATTGATTCTAACACTGTTTGGTAATTGACTAAGTAAAATATGTGTATACACTGATCTGAAATCTCGATTCAGAAATCCTCTCAGTAACAGGAAATTCTATGAGTTTTTGATATGTTGCTCAAGAGTGTCAGGTATAGCTATAAACAAGTTTTCAGCAAGTTTGTGTGATCCGATTGAGTTATTCAAGTGACAAAAGATTGACATTTTTTTGGATGACAAGGTTATGAACTGTTTATCTTATAAATGTTTAAAGTGCTCTTCATTAGGCCCGAGTTGACCTAATTAATGTTTTTTATGATTTGATGAATGCGCCAAAAGGACTTTTGATTTAAGCCAACAAATATTTTTTAGTTTTGGATTCAATTAGGCTGACCTAATTGATGTATAAAGATGAAGCTATGTATATGTATGTAAGTAATGTGAATAAATTATAGAGGTTATGTATATAGATGAAAGAATAGAGTGGTATATAGTGATGCAACAAGTGTGATAGTGCAAAGGTTTTAACAATTTTGTATGCCAACAACCAGAGTAGAAGTTTTGATATTCCAGAGCCTAATCAGAATCGATCTTTGCACATTGAAGGTGTATTTACTCAGTTCATCAATTGGCAGTGAGCCATACCTTTTTGTATCTTGGGAATAAGCCATCTTTTGTATTCAGGTTGTGAGCCTTTCAAGGACAGTGTGTCCTAGCATTGAGCCCTATAATACCCTATAACTGGCTATAATATATTGTGAGCCAATCCTCACTATGGTTTTTCCCTTTTTGGTTTTCCACATAAAAAATTTGGTGTTAATGTTATGATCTCTTTTATGTTTTGGTTCACTCTTGCAACTAGATGTGAATTGATAGTTGGATGGTTAGTAATTAATTATTTTACCAGAATACTAATTCACCCTCCCCTCTCAGTATTCGTTGTATTCAACAATTGGTATTAGAGCATGGTTCCTCTAAAGAAGTCTTACAGCTTAAGGAAGGTCCCAAAATTTGAATACATGGCTAACAAAAGCTATCTTGTTCCTCTAGAAGAAAACTCTGTATCTGGGGAAATTAATGCTACCCTTGAAGAATTAGACAAAAGTGAAGATAAGAAGGAAAATTTGAAAGGAAACTTAATGGAAGCAAATGAATGCATCAGAAAGTTAAGAAAGCAGATCAAAAAGTTCAAGGGAAGGCATAAAGAAGTCAATGATCAGTTGAAAAATGTCAATGAAGACATTACCAGAATGAAGGTGCAAGTAGAAGAAAAGAAGTGAATTGAGGAGTGTCAAAATGTTGAGTCAGAATAAAATTGATGAATGTACAAAGTTTGAACAAGAAATGGTAACCCTAAGATCTTATTTGGAAAAAGTAAAGCTCATGAAGAAAAATTCAAAACAAGCTCTACAAAGCTTGATGAGTTGATTGTATCTCAAAAACCTCCTAAGGATAAAGGTGATCTAGGACTTGAAGAAGAATTTTTTTTAAAGGAAAAACCTATTTCCAGCAAAGTAGACAATCAAATGAAGTTTCAAGGCAATATTCATCAAATCAAGAACCAAAGGAAAAATACCAGAAGGATTCCCATCCGATAGCCTAATGCTTAAAGGTACCCATCTTTTAATGGCTTTTGTTTCTCATTCAATAGATTTGGTCATAGAGCAACAAAATATAGAAGTAGGATGAACCAAAATAGAATGAGTCAGAATGTTGGATTCTTTACTGGACGATGCTATGCTTGCAATAAGTTTGGACACAGAGCTACCAAGTGTAGAAGCCAGATAATGTTGAATAGGTTTAATGGTAGTAGAAAGATTCAATATTTTTTAGGCTACTATTACACATGTAATATCTTTAGACATAAGGCTAATCAGTGCAGGTCAAGGATAAATGCAAATCAATTTGATCAAAGATATGTTGTGTGCTACACTTGCAACAAACTAGGACATATCTCAAAATTTTGTAGGAGCAAAATTGGGAAGAAACCTAATCCAGAACAAAAGAAAAAGTCTATGAAAAAAGTGGATCCTACCAAACTAAGAAAAGAAATGGCTAAGATTTGGAGGAAAAAGGAAGAACCTGAGAAAAACGTTGAGTCAAATACATTTTTATATGCATCCAATGTAGATACCTTTTCTGAAACTTGGCCCAGTAATGGTTTCAAGGGGAGCAGTTACTGAAAAATCTAAAAAGCCCCTGATATATGTGGTGTCAAGAAGTGGCATAAGGATATGTGGTGTGAGTCATCATTATGAAGGTATTGGAGAATTCTCCAACAGAAAATAGGAAGATCTAGAGAATTGCGGAACCCTCTTTGGTTTATAGTGTGTTTCATGAAGTATTTGAAAGGCAATAAATGTGAATTAGGGAAAATTCACAAGTAATAAAGCAAGAAGCTAAGTTAAAGTAAGGAAAATTTGTGAAATTGGGAAGAAGCAGTGAAAGCTGAAGTGATTTAAAGGTGATTCAAAGCATCCTACATCAAAACCCTAGTTCTTGACAAGCAAAAAAGGTATTATCTGTTATCTAAATTCTATGGATTTTAAAGTTGAAGGAAATTTTTGTTAAAGCATATTCAAGCTATTTGAGGAGAATGGCTACTCCTACTGTTGTGGAAATCTTTGAGAGACCCCAACCTAGATTTAGAAGATTTTTGTGGAAAGTGTATGAAAATGATCTCGTGGGTGCGTTCTTGCATATTCCAAGCCATGTGCTACCCACTGAAGATATAAGAACATACATTCATGGGAAGATAGAAGAATTCAATCACCAAGAGCTAAAGGATTTGGGGGACAATGACTTCATAAGAGATGATCTACTACTTAAGCTAGAATATGAAAACCTAGTTCGAATTAAGCTAAATGTTTGGAATTGGTTTCCAAAATTTTCCATTGAGAGTGAGGTGAAGTTTGTTAGAATGGATCTTGGTAGGGTTCATAGAAAATTTGTGTGAAAAAATGAACTAGGGGTTATCAATACAGAGGTAATTTGAGCTATAAATCGTCTTTGTGATACTGGTACCATTCTAGTTCTAAAGGCGGTGAGAAATGATGAAGTCACAAGGCTGATGGGTGCTAAATTTGATGGAAGAGTTTTAACTACAAACTCTATTGTAAACCCTTCCATCAAGTATGTTGACATCATGATTGGCTAGAAAATTTATTTCACCAAGAGGGTAAATTCAGTTTCTGCTATGACAATTCACACTACGTATGAAATGGTGGAGAAAGAAAAATATTTTGATCTTTGTGAGTTGCTTAGTTGCAACTTATGGAGAACTTGAGTATGAATAAGGAAAATAAGCGTTTCTTTAAATTTGGAACTCTAGTTGTTTTTTTTTTAATTCTATTTTTTGAAAGAGTTACTAGGAAGAAAAGGTGTGATATGGGATAACACCAGGCCGGTTGATGATCATATTTTTATCATCTATACATTCTAGGATATTTTAGGGCACAAAACAATGCCCTAATTGATTTCTTTGCAATATTTCAGAATGAAGTGCATGAAAGCGACTGGATTCCAAGGAGTTTGGTGAAGAAGTATGGAAAAAAGATAACCTTTCTTGTATCTACAGATGAATGCATCTTTCAAGCTGTAGAACCTAGAACTCAATGGATTGAGCCATTGGGATATGAAGTTGATGAACAAATGGCAGAGAGGTACATTGAGATTCTATTGGACAGTCTTAAGAACCCATCTCTACCTAGGCATGGAACTTATGAGGAGAAATCTACTGAAGTACATTTAGAGGCTACTACATCTAAAAGAAGAAAGTTGAAGCTTTCTTCCAAGGTCAAAATTTTTCTAAGGATGATATAGAATAGTTGAAGGAGGCTCTTGATGAAAGAAAGGCCAAATCTGCTGAACAACCCTCCATACCTAGAAAATCAAGAAGACTATCTTCTGGTGCTACACCAACACCTATCTCTAGTACTGCCACCTCTAGTGATGCTAATATTGTGAAAGGGATGAAGAAGGAACAAATTTTCCATAAATCTATTGATATTACTACCCCTACCAATTGCAGTACCAGGGAATCTAAGAAAAAGGACATACCTCCTACTCCATCATCTGTTGCTTCAGAAAGAAGAGTGAAACAAAAGGATGAAAGGAAAATAAGTTTGAGTGATGTTGAGGAAGAAATAGAACTTGGCTTAAAAGAGTAGCGTTAGTTGAAAATAAACAAAAGGGGTAGTACCTCTGGTGAAGAATCCAAAACTAGAGTTGATATCTCTACAGATGAGGAGTCAGAGGAAGAAGAGGATATGTTGTGCATGTTTTGCACACATGCCTTGATGAAGGAAGGGACCCCCCTTTTCTTTCTTCGCTTTTTATTTGCTCCTGTTGGTTTCCTTTTTCCTTTGTTTTTGGGCCCCTATTTTGAGGCTAAGATGATCACATACCTTAAAATTACAAAATCCCTCATGCCAAAGCCATCTGCCAAAGTTTCAAGAAGTCTTAAACTTTTTGCAAAAAAGTCATTGTGGGTTTCTACCATGTGGAAGCCATGTTCCTTCTCGTCATTGTAGGTTTCACTTGTAGAAGTCCATTTGTGTGTTTCTATGTCGACCTCACCATTGCTTACAGTGTTTTCCTTTAGTCCTTCTGCAACAGACTTTTGGCAACTTGCTTCCAAAACTCACTGCTTTGCACGAAATTTTACCTTCCAACTTTCATAGTTGTTTTTTTGCACCTTTGGAAATTGACATGTTTGATCCTTTCTATGATTGTATGGGTGTATTTAATAATCGAAGGGTTAGGCTTGCATGACTCAAGTAAGTTTTGGTAGGCATTTCATCTCACTTTCCCATCTTTTCTTTCTATGCTTGTGGGAATTTTTGTTGTGCTAATTGTCGTTTATCTCACCCTATGAGAATGGTGTTCCTTCATGACATACCCGCACAACATTCCCACACTACATCCCCGTAAGACGACACCAAGCCTGTTCACTCCCACATTTCAATTTTTGGTAATGATCCTTCAAGTTTGCAATCATTAGTCTTAAATGGATTGTTCAACATGTTTTTTGCATGTGTTTTAGTGGCAAAAGTGTAAAATTGTTGAGCAAGCTTATGATGAGTTTTCAAATCGGTAAAAATGGTTGGCTTGATGGGTGATTAGAATATCTACTTGAAGCATTTGGAATAGACAACATAGAAAGCCTCAGTTTAAGATCACGATGAGGGAGAATGATGTTGTTTCAAGCTATCATAAGCTTCTTTCCTCAAAAAGGGAAATGCAAAGTGAACCGTTTCCTAAATCATGCCGAATGCAGTTTCTGATTATTCGATAATGCAAGCACCCGCAAGACCTTAGAATTATATTTCATCCTGAGCATTGGAGAACTTTGAACCATCAAACTAGGAAAATAGAAGCCATTGATTCATTAATTAACTTTTTGGTAGAGCCATGACAAGCAGTTTGAAGGTTTTAGCAACTACTAGAACCATGCTTTTGCATTTCGCAGAAGTATGTGGTGTAAAGGTTCTCATACGGGACTCCTCTCACACAATGTCATTCTTTTGGCACCAATTTATATGGCCCCCACAAGGGGCGTTCTTGCGTACTTTTCCCGCAAATAGCTTAGATGTGCATGGTTTCTATGAGATATTATTTGTATCTTCCCTAGATTCATAAGGTGGAGTGGGATGATTGAGATGATAAAGGCACAAGATATCAAAATGCACCATGAGCATTGTCTCAACGATAAGGTACTATTGATAGGTTTATAAGGCTCAATTCATGACCATAACCCTTCCGAATGGTTTTAGTTGGAAGCAAAAAGATGCTAGGATGAGGGAAGACTCATCTCTGGA
Organism: Sequoia sempervirens; assembly: GCA_007258455.2. Taxonomy (NCBI): domain Eukaryota; kingdom Viridiplantae; phylum Streptophyta; class Pinopsida; order Cupressales; family Cupressaceae; genus Sequoia; species Sequoia sempervirens. Next base: position 847,162,683 of record VDFB02281492.1, on the reverse strand, counting down.
CAAGTAACTGATCACATAATGGAAGGTATTGCGGGCCATTTCATAGGGGAGGCTTCCCTCTCATGCACTGGAAAAAAAATTTTGTGGGCCTTCGCTCCTACAATATTGTTTTCCATAGCATTAGCCTAATAGGCTTCTACACACAACCTACCCACACGTTGTCCGTGCAACATGGGCACTAGTAGTATAATCTACATGTTCAAAAGTTAGAGGATGCACATACATTGTAGAAATTCCCATGGTTTTTCCTGAGTCTATCTTGTGAATCATGAACCATGGTGAAAGAATGAGGTAGCATTGCAATACATAAAATGAAGATTCTTAAGCATGGAAGTTAGTTGTGATTGATGCAATTTCACTAATCTTACCATCCAGTGGGCGCGATGAGTCCCGAAGATCCAATGACACATATGTTGAGATTGTGGCACGTCGATTGAGATCAAAAGTGAGTTTTATTGATTATCATTGCGAGGTACTTCTTTATCTTTGTCGTCTACTCTTTTTCTGTAGCAAGGGACGATGAGGATGATTCTTCTAAACCTATGAAAATGCATTGGGATTACGAGTTTGAATTAAAGTCGTGTCCCTTGAAGGATGAAGACATGTTCGACGTATTGCTAAGAGTCTCTAATCACAAGCAGTTGGTGGGTATCCTATGAAGAATGTGTAGATCGTGTAATCAATTGAAGGTTTTTGGGTTCCCCATTCATGGTGTCAAACTAGCAGGTGGTTGTGAGTAGCATTCATCTCATTTCGCAGAGCTTTTGTATCATTTCCTAGCTGGACCAATTCATAATGATAGTTTGCATAGGGAATACCTCACCAAGTCAGGGTGGATGGTGGTTTGAGATCCCCTCCAATGGTAGAAATGAGTCACTCGCAAACATGGGCTCCTGCGATGCCATCTAAATGCATTCTCACATCACTGAAGTGTGCTTTAAGTTTTAGCAAGGCATTGGTTTCAAAAGGTGAAGCTAAGCAAACTCATCATGCAATTATTCTGTTACTCCTCTCACACGTCTTATGTTGGAAAATTGCACTATTATGGAGGATGGATCCAATGCTTTTTGAGGGATGCAAAAATATAAGTGGTGGGGGCAGTTGCTTGCAAATCTGTTCATTACGACACTCTCTTCTTGGCCTCTTGCATGGTTATTCCCATGTTGGTGTTTTACGGATGTTCAAGGTGCAGATACCGCTTGTTGCTATGTCAGCCTACGTGTGATTCATCTCCACATTTTTGGATGTCCCCCACTTTTTCTCCTTCCCACGAATTCCCAATGCTTCTCTAATGTCACTTGTGCTCTCATAAATTTAAAGTGGAGATTTCGAAAGATGAAGATACTTTGATGATGAGATGTATTTATATTTAAATCCAAAGATAAAGTTCTTCAAGGGAAATTTCATGTGGAGGAGTTTTTCCAATTGCATGGAAAGTTTAAATTCATAGTGGGGTATTTTAATAATGGATAAGTAATGCAATCATCCCTCCAGGCACAAGATCACATAAGAATTTTATAAAGGCACCTTAATATTTTATATTAAATTTAACGAGAGTAATCACATGAAATGTTTAAAGCTCTATAAATGATAATATCATGTTGGTTGAAAGGCCATATGGAAAATTTCAAAGGTTTTATGTTGAGGCCATGAGGAGTAACATTATATTATTCAAGTTTTTGTGATTTGGATATATTTTATGGGCCTAATTTAATTTATAAATTTGTTATTGTGCCTGGCTCATAAAGTGGCAGGTGCAATGGGGGTTTTTCCATAATTAAAGGAGGATGCCTAATTAATTAGGACACATGCCGAGGGAAAATTTTGCTGAGATGGAATATGGCTAAGGTTTCGTGCTTGCAAGATTAGAGAATAATTAAAAGGAAGCTAAGGGCTTTGATTATGGCACAATGTGGGGGTGATATTGCAACGAGTTTTCAAAAGGAGGGGCCCGCACATGGAACCATGCCTCAAGATAGATATGTGCTTGTCTATGCAATGCATGAGGAGAATTTTTACTCTAAATTGATCATTTGCAAAAAGAAGTTCACTAAAAAACTCTGTATTGAGCAATGTAGTAGTTGGAGAGGTGTTGTCAAGTAGGATGATAGAGGGAACTATTTTATTTTCACCAAATGATGATGAGGGTTAAGAGTGTCCACCGAAGCCGAGGGGAAGATTTTTTCTTCTTATGGATGCAAATCTACAAAAATATTCACCCGATTGAATTAAGAGATGCTGGAAGTATATCAACAAAGGCATATTTTAACAGTTTCTAGCTACAAGACGAAATAGACTACAAGACAAAATAGAGAAAGAGAGAAAATAGTCTATTTTCAATTGTAAATATTGTACTCATCTTAGACTTGATGTAAACCCTAAGTTGAAAATGAATCTAGGTCATTCATTGTAAATCAATCCTGGCCATTCATTTTGCTTTTGGAAAACTATAAATAGGGGCCTGCTCCTCATTTGCAAAGAGAGATGAGTTGTAAAAGGCATTTTTAAGCGATATAAGGAAGCATTGAATTTAGGAGTTTTCTTTGAGCTTTCTCATTATGCATGCATGATTCAGCATTGATGTGTATTTCATTTTAGCTTGTTAGTGAATGGATTTAATGGTGGCTATTTCTTACAGTATTTGATGAACTTCCTATAGACACTTAAAAATTACCTAGGCCTGAAAGCTCTATTTTTACCATTTTCGTCCTAGCATAATTATGACATTTAATTATGTCCTTGGTCCACATTCGACTATTGATTAAATAATTCATAATTATTTAATTAATTCATGTCCTTATATTCTTCATGATTATTAAATAAATAAATTTTATTTATTTATTAAATATGTCATTAATTGCCTAAGTCTTCCCCTAATTAAATAAATTTCTTAATTTATTTAATTACCTTTCTCCATTTATTTCTTCCTGATTATTAAATAAATGAATTTCATTTATTTATTTAATATGTCACTAATCCTCATAATTAAATGAATTTATTAATTTATTTAATTATTAGTCATATCTTCTAAATTAAATAATTATCTTTAATTATTTAATTGCCAAAATTAACATTTCCCTCATTTTAAATAATTTCATTTATTTAAAATGATATCACATTCTTAACTGACAGCTCATTTTAGTAAATAATTTGAAAATCAATTATTTATTATCTCACAAAATCCATATTTTGAATTAATTTAATTCAAAATGGTAATATTCTTCCAAAAATCAAGTAATCAAGCAAATTCTTGATTTTCCAAATCTGATCTTTAGTTCAACTCTTCTCTTCTTGATTTTTTGAATCTCACAAATCAGGTAGTCTTTATCTTCTTGATTTTTGAAAAATCTTTATTTTTCTAATTAATTATCTCACTTATTCTCCACCGCTGATTCGATTTTCTCAAAGAACATCTCGACCTCTCATTTAATGACTTTTCCCTAACCCTGATTAGGGATTATCAGATTAAATCTTGTCCTTTGATTTTAGGTTTCTATCGGAAGTCGATCTCATCCGTCCTTTCAAAATTGCATTTTCTATAAAATGCTATTTTGCTCTCATTTTTAGATTGGAGACATGAATTTTGTTATTTTGACGCATTAATGCTTAGAGTTATTTGGCATTTTAGAGTCATATTGACATAGGCACAGGCATAGCTTTATTTAAATCCTTCAAAGCTTGTGTAGGACTTAGTCTTTATTTTTAGATTGCTCACACATTGAATTTGAGGGCAACCATCGACAAGTTAGAAGGTACTATCAAGGTGAATCATGGAAACTGCTACGAATGATAGGTGTAATTGTTTTTATTTTTAGTTTTCATTGTTCTTGATAGGATCTTTGGGTTTATATGATTTTATATGCTAACAATCTAACTAACTTGAAATTTACCCATAGATACATTTGGTAAACCTGACGTGAACCTGACGCATTTATTTTTTCTGAAGTTTTCGTACGGTTTCGGTTTTATGTGTTTTTTTTTTGTAGGTACAGGTACGAAATGTTGCATTTGTCTTTTATCGTTACACATCTAATGCGTCACGACACATTCGTAGGCTAAAACACTGCAATCACTCTGATGTGCCACAATTGAAGTCTGGAAAGCCACATCTAAACTACCGAGCCACATTTGCAACACAAAGTAACGCATTCGCTCTGTTGTGACGCATTTTCCTGGTAACATTTTCTCCTTTTTGGCATACAAGTTTTTCTGTTTTCCTACTCTTTTTTGTTTGCTTTCTGGTTTTTCCAAGCATTCTGGTTTTTTTTTTGCATTATGCGTTGCATAGGTTTTTGTGTGTTACTAATCTTTGTTTGCAGCATGTGGCGGTTATGTTTCGTGCATCCAAGACTGGTGGATAAAACTCCTAACTTGTGTTTTTTTCAGGTTTGAGTGTCAAAGACTCACTTCCAAACATTGTGCTTACATTTTTTTTAGATTAAAACACATTTCCTTTTAGTGCACTTAAAACAAACATGTTTTTCTACTTTGTTTGATTGTGTTTGCAAATAGTAGGTGATTATGCTCTCACCTTGTAAAAACCTGGTGATTAGAAAACCAAACCGATTTTATCTATTATAAACCCTCACAATTTAGTAATCGAAGTGTCCTCTCCCCTTGTGCTTTCAGGTGATTCTGGGTGTAAGAGAAATGGTTACTAACTCTAGAATTTACGCCTGTTCTGGTGGGAAAAAGTACTCACCCCAGGATGACTCAGACCGGTAGCACCCTGAACCCGAGGGACTTCCAACCATTATATAAAAGTGGATTCTTGGGGAAAGCCCAAGAATCACGCATATGGTTCCGACAAGATGGATCTGAAAGGGGACTCTCGCCGCATGGATCATGCCCTACGAACAGAATGCCCTTACTAAACACCTATTGTTTTAGAGACCAACCATTTTTTTGGTCGTTGCTTGATATAGTGCAGGGTACAGTATCATGCCCAAAGACACTCACTACTAATCCCCTTGAGTAGAGATAGCAATTCTTGGGAAGTCACTACCCAAGAATTTGAAGTTGGTGTGCCCAAATGATGTTAATGCGCCGTGGAGGGGAGCCAGTGCCACCAAAATTCTAAGCTATCCGCTCTCGAGAAGGAAAGGTGTTTAGCACCAATCCGGGGTATATTGGTATATCAAGTATACAAACCCTTGGCCTATTGGCCTATTAGGATTGTACTTGTCTTATTTGTGCTTGGTTACACTCAAAAAATTGTGCTTGTCAAGTGCTTGCTAGATTCTTCAAAAATTATTTGCCACATTTACACTACTGGACAAAACATTCAACATTAGACAGATTAAATTTTCTCTCAATACATAAAAAAACTCAATTTTAACAAACTATGTCGCAACTATTGAAACACATTCACTTTTTTGAAACGCATTTGAAAAATACTGAGATGCAATCGCACTGCTAAACCGCATTTGATCACCTAAACACTACATCTTTCTGCGTCGCGATGCATCTAAACCTCACATAACTGCATTCGCTAAGTCCTATCACATTTGTCAGTCCCCGAGCCACATTCGCGTAAATGAAACCGCATTCGAGATACTGTGACACAGTTGAGGTCTCAAACGACGCATTTGCTTGATAGAAGCAAAATCTTTATACAAAGTCCAAACTAAGTCTAAACTTTGTCAATCTTTTGTCAAACATTGTTTCCAAAGGGATTTTATCAGAAACCAACTTTGAAATTGCTCAAAATTTTCAACCATTCGTTTGCATTTGTAACCATAGGCTTACTCCTTCAAATTTTAGTTTCATACATTAGGCATTAGCTTGATCCTAGGTTTCAATCCTTGCATACTTTGGATTAGGTTAACCTTAGCACAACTTGCAATGTCATTGCTTTCAAAACTAGGTTATCTTGGACTTAATCATCATTCCCTTTTTTAGTCATTGTCCTTTTTGTGAGATTTTCCAACTCAACAGTCTAGTTAGGAAAACTCAGTAGTCATTTTGACCTTCTCATTTTGTCATTTTCAACAAGTCCTTTAGTAACCGAAATCGAAAACAAAGATTGAGCTTAGAAGTGTTTAGGTATCCTTTTCTCCAAATTGCATTCTAGTTTATACCTTGCATATTTTATTCCAAAAAATCCAAAAATATTATTCATCCTAGTCGTCATTTTGAACCTAGACCTTGCATTTATCATATTAAGTCCTTAGTCAACATTATCATCTTAGTCTTCATTCAACATTTTGGCTTTGAAAACCTCATCATCTTACATCAATCATTTCCTTAGAAAAACGTCATCATGACCTAGTCATCCTCGTTGACATTTTCTTTTGAAAACATAGTCTTGCATTGTTATCCTTTATCGAAAATCCAAAAAAAAAAAAAAAAAGGCTAGCATCACCCTCGCATTTAGTTTTCATCCTCATCATTTTCATTTGAGCAATCTCATTTTATGGTGGAAACTAGACTCCAAAAATAGAAACGATAAATGGAAAACTTTGGACAAGACTCCACTTCCAATGTCAACAATCACACGTATGACCCAAATTGGACATTTGACGACCCATTCAGCAACACAAATATTCAACCTCTTATGACCATAACATCCTCATCAAACAGCCCTTTTGAACCATTCTTACGTAAGGATGAATGTGGACAAATACTTGAGGAAAACCTAGAGGTAGCCGCACAAGATCCGGAAGGAGCCTACTTTGTAGAACAAATGGTCTTATATGATAGAGATAGATATTTGGCAATACTTTTAAGTCAAGGAGCCAAATTACCTCAACGATTTGACATTGATACATTGAGATCGACATCTCCTGCTAATAATGTCAATAATACGCTTAACATGCCAAATAGTGGTCAACCTCTAAGCACCACAAGCAATACCTTTTTTGATGCTACAACAACTATGAGTGCTACCTCCAACATTCCAAACAACTCCAATTCAATAAAAACTACATCCATTGGAGGAACACAATCCGCCACATTGCCCAAAATATCCACAACATCGTCACAATCAGCCAGAACCACCTTTGGGTCCTTAGCAATGTGGGCAAGTTATTCCAATCCTCTCTTTACCACTATGGTAAATGCCATTGGAGCATCATCAAGCCATACAAATCCTCCCTTGACAACTACATCTAGTACCATGAGTACATCTTTGTCATATCCTCTCATTGGTGTCTCAGAAAATCCTTTGGGTGGAGGCAAACGACGTATCTTTATTCAAGGAAAACAAAAAAATGTTAACACGTCAACACAGTCAAATGCCATCACCTCCCAAGGACAAAATACAAACATTCCCTTTGTACAAACCCAATAATTTGGGCAAGGTAGTCAAAAAACACAACCTATGGCATCATTCACAAATCAAAATGTTCATGGTCACCATATTCCCCAAATATTGACCCAAATGGTTCGTGGACACATCCCAACATACTCGTCCCATATTCATACTCGCCAACATACCCCCAATCCAAACCTTCAATACCAACAACACGCAAATCCGAACACATCATACATGCCACAACAACATATACCTCAACAACATACAAACATCCACTCACAAAAAATGGGGACCTATGGCGTACCAATCAATCCTATGTATGGGACCACCAATGACCCTATAATTGATGCCTTACAAGAAAAACTGATGGGTCTAGAAAAGACCATAGAAAACATATAAATATCCGGCAAGAAATCAGAAGTGTCATATGACCTATCTGTATATCCCTTCGACATGAACTTATACATGCCATCATTTCCTCTGGGATATGTGTCACCTAATTTTACCAAATATAGAGGAAAGAAAAACCCCATCGAACATGTCTGAGAATTTGCAATGAATTGTATGGACGTTGCTTGTGAAAAAACGTACTTGATGAGACTTTTTTCTAAAAGTCTTTCAGGTCCAGCCCTTGAATGGTTTTCCACTCAAAAGGATATCCAAACATGGGATGAGCTTAAACACAAATTCATAAAAAATTATGCATACAACATTGACATGGACACTTCTATTATTAGCTTATGCAATCTCACGCAAGAGGATGCTAGTGAAACATTCATCCCATTCTTTCAAAATGGAGAAGTCTAGCTAGTCGGCGTCACATCGACATACCCGAAAAGGAAAAGGTGGACATGTTCGTTCAAACACTTCTAGGACCCTTAAAATATGCATTTCAAGTGCATTGTTGCACAATCTTCACGGACCTAGTCGAAAAAGGTGTCCAGATTAAGAAATCCCTTATTGCAAAGGGAGAACTAAGATACGGTCCTAAAAACATAAATGCAAATCCTCCCACTGATAAAAATAAGTATTGGGTCAAAAATAAACATGTTACGAATGACGGTGTTGTGGATGCCAAGGCTACAAACACTATGGGTCCTGTCCTGGCTCTAAAAGGGGTTCAACCACAAAACAAACCAACAATGATATTGAAACCCCCTACCAATGTCCCTTCAAACAACCAAAGTGGCCAAAATAATCAAGGACAATATCATCAGATGAGACAATTCCCCAGGGGTCGCACATACACTCCCTTGGGTGAGCCCATCGAGGAAGTCCTCAAGAAATGCCTCTAGAATGGTGTCATCACACTTCAAGAACCAAAACCATATGACCCAGGACAATTCAAACCAGCATGGTGGGACGATAATGCATTTTTTTATTATCATTGGGCAAAAGGGCATAAAAATTCTACCTGTCAACAACTGAAAAACTTGGTACAAGACCTTATCAAGAATCATATCATTGAGGTAGGTGGACAACAATTTGCCTCTAATTCAGATCATACCATTCATAAGAACCCACTGCAAGACCATGGTTCTAATAATGCTTCCACATCAAGTCCAAAGATAAACAATAATCAGGTTAACTTCACCTGAGCCAAGTATGACTATTCTGGTGGAACCACTATAAACAATATCCGAATTGATAATGAATGTGTCAATACCATCATAGTCAAGAGAGCACCCCAATGCAATGCTACTACTCGAAGTGGCAAGATCACCATAGCTAGCCCGCCTCCTGCTAGGAAACCTAAGATCACCATACCTGGTCCATCTCCTAGACAATCACAACCCACCTCGACCACAAAGCAATGGCAACCCAAGACTTAGTTTAACCTTATCGACCAGCTTGGAAAAACTCTCGTGCAAATTCCAATACTCAAGTTGCTTCGCATCTCTCCCACACATAAGGCTATACTGGATAAAACCTTGCAAGAGTCATCAGTCCCTAAGGATATTGATGTCAATTAGTTTGAAACCATGGTGGGATACCTCACTATACCTCACCACATCACCTTTTTTTATCAAGACTACTCGTCACCTAAGACTAACCATAACGATGCATTACACATTGAAAATTTTGTCCATAAGCACAAGGTTAGAAGAGTTTTAGTAGATGGCGGAGTAGGATTGAACATATGCTTCCTAAAATTGGTTAAGGCTCTATGATTTTTTGATGCATGTGTGGACCCTACAAAGAGTATAGTGATAAAAGCATATGATGATGAAGAACGCTCTTCACGAGGCATTATTTCTCTTCCTATCAAAGTGGGACCAGTCATTGTGGATACAACTTGCCAGGTCCTGGATCTAGAATTACCTTACAACATCTTGCTCGGTCGTCGATGGATTTATGCCTTAAAAGTCATTCCATCCACATATAACCAATGCTTAAAATTCCCATTTGATGAAACATAAATTACTATATATGGCGACCCCGACCCTTTTCAATATTGTACTAACCTAAGGGGTATTTCTACAAATCGAGTGCCTATTAACCGAGAAGCACCTGGCTCCTCTTCTTCTAAATACATTGACCCATCCACACTCGCATCATCTTCCATGTCCACTCCGTCTACGTCTTCCGCCACACCACCATCTTCCACAAATCCTGAGGCTGAGACCATTGCCAAGATCTAGGACCTCGGCTGTGGAGAATTCAAACTACATATGGCATATAGCATCACAAAAATACCCAAGTCTTCAAAGGTCTTGGTCGACCATGTTTTAGAATGGAACCCAAAGAAATTTTCAAAGTTCCACCAAAAATGGTTTTCATAAAATGGGGAGACATGAGTAACGAGGACCTTGCCGATATTACAGGATGGCTCTATAAGGAAATGGCAGGCCCACCCCCATTACCAATTAAGAAATATGGCAAGGGATATGACATAATGAAGGCTAAGGGATACGATGGCACCAGTGGCCTAGGAAGAAATAAAACTGGATGAAGAGAGCCAATAGAATCTTTCAAAATACCAAAGTATCTTGGATTAGGGTATGGATCGCCCGATAATGACGATCGACGTACCAATGGAATTTCAAGTGAGCGAGTGCATGCTTTGGAAAGTGTCGAGACCGCTAAGGAAACCTTCACCGAAACTGACTCCCAAGAGTGGGAATTTGGCTCCGAATGATCCTTAAGTGACTGTTGCCTTGATGATTTGTTCCTTGAAGATGGGGAACTGACCTCTGAACAAAGATTTTGGAAAACATTTAAAATTGATCAGGCACCAAATAGTCATAGTCCTATCACCATTTCCCATGACATACAAACCCCACCATCTAAATCCCATCAGTCTAACCCATCTAAATTACCAAATGACACTGACAATCATGACTCTGAGTCCTTCACCCCTTAGTTTGACAATGAATATGAGACAAGCGAAGGGGAATATTGGATAGAGTCTGATGTGGAATTGGATGACGATAATTTCATCTACAATATCACTAACTCCGTCTGCATGCTTTTTGCATCCTCCCCTCAATTCACCAACACTAACGATGGCATTTCCCTAGTTTATCCCCAATTAGTCAATTGGGACCAACAAGGCCTGCCAGTCTTGGACACATTTTAGAATAATGAGGCAATTGCAGAGTTTATGGGATTACGTGAGGGCATACCCAGTGGTGATCACAAGGCAGGATTCGCCATTGACCTAGATTGTGCAGCCTACTTCAGTGAGACTGCTCTATCCTCCAGTCGCAAAAAAAATAAAAAAAATGAAACGTCTTTAGGTGAAAATCGAAAGGCACCTTCTGACGAAAAAAAAGTAAAAATAAAGGATGTATTTGTGGGTGAAAACCTTTCCCAGGTTCCCAAAGATGGAGGACTGGACTTTATTTGCGTAACACAAGAGAAATCAACTATGCTTATAAAAGACACCATAGAAGATAACATATCAACTACAGAAGATCCCAAAATGGTCATCTTTGCTGCATCATTGACTGAAGAAGAGAGACCAGAATTTCACAAATTCTTTGCAGAGCGTAAAGTTAACTTCGCATGGTCCTATGCTAACATGTCAGGATTAGACCCAAAACTAGTTCTACACCATCTGCCACTATTGCCTAATTCCAAACTTGTTAAACAAAAGTTATGAAAAAAGCATCCTCAGGTCGCTCTATTGGTCAAGGCTAAGTTGAAGAAACTTCTAGACGTTGGGTTCATACGGCCTATTGATTATGCTAACTGGATATCTAACCTGGTGCCAGTAACAAAGCCGAATGGGATGATCCGCGTCTGCACAGATTTTAGAGACTTAAACAAGGCATGCCCAAAAGATGACTTTCATTTGCCGAATATTAATATCATAATTGACTTCACAGCAGGATATGAGATGTTGTCCCTCATGGACGGTTTCTACGGCTATAATCAGATTCGTATTGCCCTAGAAGACCAGCACAAAACAACATTCACCTACCCTTGGGGTACATACTGTTGGAATGCCATGCCGTTTGGTCTTAAAAATGCAAGTGCCACATATTAGATGGCTATGACCACAATCTTTCATGACATGATGGATAAAATAATGGAAGATTATGTAGATGACCTCTTGGCTAAATTAGTAACAAGAAAGGATCATTTGAAGGTGTTAGACACAATTTTCAAGAGACTAGAAGAATACAAAGTTCGAATGAATCCTAATAAATGTGTCTTCAGTGTAACATCAGGTAAACTCTTGGCATACATAGTTTATCAAAGAGGCTTTGAAGTTGATCCAGCAAAAGTCAAAGCCATCATAGACATGCCTCTGCCCTGAGGAATCAGTGAGCTCAGAACCCTACAGGGAAGAGTACAATCTATCCTGTACTTCATAGCACAATTGGCTAACAAGTGTTAGCCATTCCAATATCTATTGTGCAAGGGTATCCCCTTTGTGTGGACAGATAAATGCCAAGAAGCCTTTCAACACATAAAATACTACTTACTATCACCACCAGTCCTCATGCCGCCCATCCATGGAAAACCATTGATCCTATACATCTCTACCACTAATTCAGCACTGGGGGAATTACTAGTGTAAAATGACCATGAAGAAAAAGAAAGAGCTATATATTACATCAGTCGGACATTGGTTTGGTATGAACTGAAATACACATCAATTGAACAGGCTTGTCTAGCCATGGTATTTGTAGCTTAGAAGCTAAGACATTATATGTTAAGCCATCAGACACAACTAGTAGCAAAGATCAACCCCCTCAAATATTTGTTAAGTTAGGAGGAATTAATAGAACGTTTGGAAAAATAGGTCATGATTTTGAGCGAATATGATATTCAATATGTAGAAAGAAAGGTAATAAAAGGACAAGTTATAGCAGACCAGCTGGCGGATGCACCTTTACAAAGTGATCACCCATTAGTGGCATATTTTTCAAATGAGTTGATATTCCATATGGAACCTAAGTCATCGTGGAGACTCTACTTTGAAAGATCACACACAAATCATGGCTCGGGGATAGGCATCTTGTTCATCACCCCTCAAGGAGACTCCATTCCTAAATCTTTCCGCATAGCTTTCCCATGCATGAATAATGTGGTGGAATACGAGGCACTAGTTACAGGACTTAGAATGGAAATAAAATGGAAAATCAGAGCATTACATGTCTACGGGGATTCTCAATTAGTCATCAACCAAGTTAATGATGACTATGACACAAAAGATGAGAAGTTGATGCCCTACAAAAGAATGGTTGACAGTTTCCAAACGTACTTTCATATGGTAACTTTTGAACAAGTTTCGAGGGCACAGAAGAAAGCGGTAGATTCCATGGCTACAATAGGCTCTCTCCTCGAAATTCCAAGTAACATGCCTCAGCTGGAATTCCTAATAGAACAATTGTTGGTCCTTGCTTATGACATTTCAGAGTCAGAGATGGTCTGTGAACTTGTTGGTCCTGACTCTCCCTGGTACCAAGATATTTATGAATACTTGAAATCTCAAACCCTTCCACATAATTTTTCCAATAACCAAAGGAAGTATTTTATTCAAAAAGCCACAAGATATGCCATCGTCAGTGACACCCTTTACCACTGTAGCTTTGACGACACCCTCCATAGATGTCTCAAAACTAAGGAAGCATGTACAACCTTACGCGAAGTACATGAGGGTATATGCAGGTCTCATTCGAGTGGTCCTACTCTAGCCAAGAAGATAACGAGACTTGGGTACTACTGGCCGACCATTGAAAAAGATGCACTAGAGTATGTCAGGACTTGTCACCAATCCTAGATTCACAGTGATTTGATCCACGGTCCAGTGCAGGAACTTTGACTGATCACTTCTCCTTGGCCCTTTGCTCAATGGGGACTCGACCTCGTGGGTAAGATCCATCCTACCTCATCAAATGGCCACAAATTCATCATCAACGCCATTGATTATTTTACGAAGTGGATCGAAGCCACCCCTATGACATACATAACTGGCAAACAAATATCCAAATTCATTCTTAACTACATCATTTTCCGGTATGGCCTTCTGCAATCCATCATCACTGACAATGAACGTCCGTTTAAAAAACATGACGTTTGTGAGTTATGTGAGAAATTTCACATCCAACATCATTTTTCCTCTCCGTATTACCCGCAAGGAAACGGTCAAGTTGAGGCATCAAATAAAACCATTGTTAAAATCCTTAAAAAGACTGTCAATGACATTGGCTGTGACTGGCATGTTTAACTCAACCCTGCTTTGTGGGCTTACCACACCAGCATTCACACAAGCATAAGAGCCACTCCTTTTGCCTTGGTCTTTGGAGCTAAGGCCATCTTGCCCATTGACGTTGAAATTCCTTCCCTATCAGTCTCCCTGAAGGGTTTAATTGATGATGAAGAGTATAGACAGTCGTGCCTGCACAAGCTAGAGATGTTAGAGGAAAGAAGGAAAAATTTTCTGAACCATCTACAAGCATATCAGAACCATCTTTGTCGTAGTTACAATAAGAAATTCATGGTCAAGAAGTTTGACATTGGCGATTTAGTCCTCATGAAGAACCCTAAGAACCAGGCTGATAGAGAAAAGTTGGGAAAGTTTGAACCAAACTGGTTGGGTCCTTACGTCATCATATCTTATTTTGGCTATGGAGCGTATCAACTAGCTACTCCAGATGGAAAACAAATGATATAGCCTATCAATAGTCTACATATTCAAAAGTTCTACGCATAGCATCAGAAGATCGAGCTTAAAACCTTAAAATACAAAAACAAAAAAATTGAAAAATGGTAAAAAATTGTTGCCCTGATGAAAACCTGGCAAACAGGTGTCTTGGTAGCACCAAAAAATAAGAAAAATGACAAAAATAGTAAAGAAAAATAATTCATCCAAAAGTGAAATCCTGGCAAACATGTGCTTTTGGTAAGTACCATGGTGAAAACCTGGCAAACAGGCACCATGTGTAGTCAACCATTGCTCGGCCATCTACTATTACTTTATTTGCCTAGGCCTAGGATGGAACACATTTCCCATCACTATGATGACTCACCATGAAATCATACCCTTCCTCTCATGGTCGATAAACGGTTGACATCAAGTCCTCTTTACTGTCTATTTGGTACCGTAGGCTCATCCCTTTCACATCCTTTAAAATTAGCTAAGTCTTGGACCTAACTAGGGGAAAATTTTGATCATGTGATTGTAGTGGATATCGTACACAGAGTGACAATTGCAAAAAGTCCTTAAAAAAGAAAAAAACATTGCAAAAAGTCCTGAAAAAAGACAAAAACATCGTAAAAAGTCCTTAAAAAAAGACAAAAAACATTGAAAAATGTCCTTAAAAAAGACCAAAAATATTGCATAAATTCTTGAACAAAGACCTAAAAATTGAAAAATGTCCTGAAGAAACCCCAAAAAGGTCACATATTCTAGACGATGCAAATACGGAGTCATCTCTTATCAATTATGTCATGTCAATCAATCAGTCTTTGTCATTTGTCTGAACTACATTGTCTCTACGCATTTGCTACGTAGGCAAGACTCATTTTCGAGTCCCTGAGACATTAGGTCAGTCCTTTTAGGTTTGTCAAAATAAAATCATGGTGCAATATTTGGTCATCAAGACAAAGTCATTGGTCGTGTCAAACTACGAGGTGTCTGAGTGTATGATGTAGGCAAGTCAATTTGACGATGAGCCCCCGAGGCCGCACTAGGTCATTCCATTAGGGTTCATGGCATTACACTGGCACACACGTCAAAATATCTTCAAGTCAAAGCGAATCATTCCAAAATAGACAAACTCCTAAAACAAAGAATGGAAATCATTTATTAAAACATGACAATCACATCAACATGTAAAAAAAAATTGACATATGGTTAACACAAGTCAAACTTGGTCAAAACAAGTTACATTATCATAACTAGTCAAACTGTCAACTCTTGGTTATCTTTCAGATGTGTCCTTATAAAGAATAGCCTCTATCATTTATGCCTTAGGATGTGTCCTTCGTAGGCATCGTCATTGTCAATAGACATTTTTGAGGAATTCTCTTAACGTCTAAGGATCACTCCTCTCGACATCAATATTCTTCATATGTGTCCTAAAGAAAAAACTATGTCATTTATGGCTTAGGATGTGTCCTTCCTAGGCATTGTCATCATCACTATCACCAGCATTTAGAGGGATCCCTTTTGACATTTAGGGATCAATCCTCTCGACATCAAGATTATTCAGGATGTGTCCTTCCTGAATTTGGAAATCTTCGACATTCGTCATCTTGGCATCGTCAAAACTTTGACACCCCAACATCTCATTGTCATCAAACCTGACATCTTGACATTAGAACAATGGGTATCCAAACACACTTGGAAAACACTTGGCACTTGCCTTTTGGATTTTTATCATGTTACTAGTTTTTCAGTGAGATCCCAACGACAAGATTTAGAGAAGCAACGACGTTTCATGAATTGTCCTTTTCTTTTTTCTGCCTGTGGCTGGTTATGACAAAAAGACTGGGGAAATTACGCTCTTAGTATGAGTCATGATCATCCTTATCTATGATTGTTAGTCTCATGTGATGGTACAACCTTGTACACCTTGATCTATGTCATATCATGGCGTTTGTTGGCCATTACAATAGTCTACCCAATGATGATTAAGAGCAATAAATATTAAAGTCCTATGCTAAAGTTTTGAAGGATTTGGTCTAGGAACTAACATGCATCTCCTTCGGTCTGGTCATCTTCTCTCATGCATCTCACGATGATATCCTGTGACATACAAAAACATAAGTGTATACATGATCATATAAACATTACATTAGGTACATACATACATCATCCATAGCATTAAATCATATACATTTCATTGCATATTGCATTAACATAATCATAAAACATGGCATCCATTCAAATAAATACATTATGCATATCATTATCATCATAATCACAAAATCGACATAACATATAAAAAATCATTGCATCATCATGGTATCATATCATAAGAAAGCATCATAGGAAATACATGACAAGACATATAAATAGTACCATTATACATCATAAATCAATATCATACATAAAATATCGCATTACATATATCATAATGCATAAATCAAATAAACACACATGTAGGCCACATCAAAACTGCATCATCATATAAAATCATCTCAAAATCTACAATGTCATAGGATAGAGTCAAGAGATATCCCTAAAATAGAGCTCACAGGCTTAGTGGTCTATACATAATGTGTCATAACATAGAATCAAATACAACAAACATGCCCCTAGAAAAGGCTCTCATCATCCCCTCGTGGCACAGAGTGTGGTGGCTGAGGATCTGTGACTGGCGCTGAGATAATGGGTGGACCTGTAACAGAATCTATCTGTGCAACCAATGGAACTAACACTAATGGCACCATCTCCACGGTAATAGACACATGTGATGACACTACGGCCTGACTCTAAGAGGCCGAAGGATCTGTCACTTATGGCTACCTCTATACTGATCTCTACCTTGAATTAGTGTACCCATGACTGTGGCTCAAATCATGACTCGAGGCATGCCTATGTGAGTGGTGGGACCTGTGCCCTGATGTGTGCCCCGAGGAGGTGAATCCTCCTACATTGGTATGGCTCCTGCTGCCACTCCCACTCCCTGATCTATGATCGCTGCTTGTCCTCATCTTTGAATGTGACACTGTAGGATCTCGTCACTAGGGAGGCACTATCTGCTCATATAGAGTCCTATACTGCCCCAACCGAGTGCTCACCCTAGAAAGCTCACGGGAAATGTCCCCAAAAGGTCCTAAGCATAACGTTGCAAATTTCACGCACCACTGTGTTAAATTTTACTGGTAGATCACTATGTGGTCCCACTCTACTTGAGCCACCTCTAGCTCTACCCATAGTGCTCTGACCTCTGCCACACTCTCATCTAGCCTCCTCTGAAGATCTGCCATCCTTTGGTCTATCGAGACATCCTGGGGAAATGTCGAGGAAGACAGTATCTCCTCCTCTCCCTCCACCATCCTCTATCTCAAAAGTCTCTCAGCCTCGTCCATGGCATCATCATCATCATCATCATCCTCTACATCATCCTCTCCACTGAATCCCTCATCCACATCCATATCCACATCCTCCTCCTGTCTGGCCTCCTATTCCACCATAGGCCCCTCTTTTCTGGCCTCCTCCGCCACAGGCTCCTCCTGTCTCTCCTCCTCTTGTCTCTCCTCCTCTTGCTCCTGCCTTAGCTGCTCCTCCTCTGCTCTCTCCCCCTCCTCAGCCACCTCTGGGATGGCATCTAGTGCCACTCTATCCACACGCGGTCGCACCCTCCTGCCCTGCCTCTAGCCATCTCTCCTCCATCTTCGGCCATCTCCTCCATCATCCCCATCATCTCCATCATCTCCACCCCGACCTTTGTCCCTACCCCCATCTTTCCCTCCACCTTGGCCTCCATCCCTCCCCCTACCTCTGTCCCTTCCTTCATTCCTACCTCCATCCCTCCCCCAGCCTCTGCCCCTATCGCCATCTCTGCCTCCTCTCCTGACTCTCGGCACACGAGGTATAACTAACCGCCTGTCCATAGGTGTTGGCCCATCTGGATCTATCAGTGGCACTGGTCTATTTGCCCTCCACCATTAGTCATAATCAGCTGTGGTCCCCAGATCTGCCTCCCCACCTCTCCAACCCCACTGCTGGGCTACTAACCCATCAATATGTTGCTTGTCAAAGGCTACGGGAATCACTGGCCCCCAAGCTGTCTCTCTGGAAGACCAAGCATACTCAGTTGTTCTTGCAGGTACACCCTACTGCACTCCAAGAACATCTCAACCACTCATTTAATGAGTTTTCCCTAACCCTTATTAGGGATTATGAGATTAAATCTTGTCCTTTAATTTTAGTTTTCTGTCAGAAGTCAATCTCGTCCATCCTTTCAAAATTGCATTTTCTATAAAATGCTATTTTTCTCTCATTTTTAGATTGGAGACATGAATTTTGTTATTTTGACACATTAATGCTTTGAGTTATTTGTCATTTTAGAGTCATATTGTGATAGGCATAGGCATAGTTTTATTTAAATCCTTCAAAGCTTGTGTAGGACTTAGTTTTTATTTTCAGATTGCTCGCACATTGAATTTGAGGGCAACCATCAATAAGTTAGAAGGAACTATAAAGGTGAATCATGGAAACTCCTACGAATGACAGGTATAATTGTTCTTATTTTTAGTTTTCATTGTTCTTGATAGGATCTTTGGGTTTATATGATTTTATATGGTAACAATCTAAGTAACCTGAAATTTTCCCATAGATATACTTCTAGCTCATACTTTTTGTGGTTTATTAATGATATATCACTTTGTAAAGCTAGTTTGAGCTTATTCACTTGTTGCACCTAAGTTCAACTATTTTTTCATGGTAAATAGATGAATGAAACAATCTGAAAATCTACAAAGAGCCTTAGAAGATTGCACTAGTTTTGTGGCACCGTAGGTTTCTCTTAGTTAAGAAAAACTCAGTTTTGTGGGAGTCCATCTACTGTAGCACTAGTTATTATTGTTGATGTTCATGGTTTAGACTTGGAATGGCTTTCTAAACCCTTTCACCTTTTGATATTTATTTTAAATATAAATTATTTTAGGCTTGCAAGCATCACCATACTATTAAATCTGATGATTGAAGTGAGTTTCAGCTTGTTGTTTTGAATTTACAATCATTGTTCATCATTTCCAAAACTTTGGATCTCACATGAGAGACCTATAACTTCCATGCTTTGTGAACCATAAAGGCCCCTTGTGATTACCAAGAAATCACACATCACCAACTGAGTTGGTATTGCACTGTCATGACCTAAAATCTAAGAGACCTTGGGTTGATTTTCTAAAAATTAGTTGTATATTTTCACCTTTCAAGAGAGACATCACATTGGTGTGTTGTCTATGTTGAAAAGTGCAAAAACACCCATCAAAAAGACTAGCGCTAAAAGGAGGGCTGCACAAAGCTGGAAGTTGAATTAACCTTCAAGTAAATTTTGAGATACCATAGATCTCATCATATACAGGAAGTTTAAAAGATCAAAAAATTTGAAGACAAACTAAAACATAAGCTAAAATGGAGCAACAATTTCAAATCAATATTACTCAGCTTCAAGAAGATTTGAGTAGGAGATTGGAAAACCATTGCATCACTTTGCATTTTCAGACAAATACAGAATTCACAAAACTTGTAGGCACAATGAATTGGAATGTCTAACATTTTTAGGAAGAATTGACACGGCTTTGTAGGGAGAAATCTTCTTGTGGGACATATATCAACCACTAGCTCTTATGAATTCAAAAGAACTTGTTGATGCTACAACCAAGGCCTTCAAGGAGCTGATCAAAGAACAACAGAGAAAAATAATGGATTAAACTTAGGGGAAGTAATGTTGTCTGGATGGTGCTGGTGCATAATGCACCTCATTCAGAATTCACTTGTGCTTCATGTGCAAACATCATTGGTCAAGTTGAGAACTATTCGGACTAGATTAAACAGCCAACCAACAATAAGGAGGAATCATCTACTGAAGTAGGAGCACAATTGATGATTGAAAGGGAAAATGCAAAGGATATTGAACCAGATGCATCTACAACAATACCTACTAGAACAACCAACACAAATGCTAAAAATTAGAATGAAGAGGCTGAAATCCTTGGGGCCGTAGAGAATAGCGACGAGTGTTCATGCAAGATGGGATTTGAAGGCATTGTATCCATGGATGAAGGTAATCCAGCACTGGAAATGGAAGACATAGCTAAGTGGGATCAACCCCAAATTGACGTAGTTAACAATCAAACTTCCTCCCCAAGTGTTGATGAAGATCTAGTGTTGGAAAGACAAGATGAGCTCATTCTAAGGCTCATGAGGGATTGGTTAGAATTACAACATTTGATAGGTTTGGAGGAGTTTTTGCTACCGAGTTGGTGTAGGCTCCATCATTCAGCACATTCAGAGCTCATGTGTGAGTTGTGCCAAATAAGCATCAGGAAAATTAAAAACAACTAGAGCAGCCCAATACAAGACCTCCTATAGTTACTTTAGAAAGTACATCAAAAATAAAGGAACTTGGATTAGGTGATGGCTTGGCTCAATGCAACTCACAAGGGGAATTTAAGACAACAATGGAGGAAGCATAGTGCAATCCAGAAGATGACAAAGTAGATCGAGTGATTGAGTCACCCATTGAACATCAAGAGCCCTCTCTTTCTTAGGATGATTTAAATGTTCCTAATAATCAACTTCATGAGGAATCCTCAAGGGAAAATCACATATCGACTTTCAATCCTCTTGAAATAGTAGAATCATTCACTGATTTCTTCCCACTTGGAGCTATGCTACAGAGGTACAACGACATTGAACAAGGGTATGTTTCAAAGGTTGGTAGGGACAATGACATATTACATGAAGCTCCAGATGATGAAGCATTCAAGTTCAAAAATGAAGAAGAGGATGCCTCGGCCTATAGCATTGATGAACACATGGAAATGGATGAGTATTTTGATGAGCAACAACTTGAAGATACCATTGACTTGGCTGATGAACCACTTCAGCTATTCGCATATAAGTTACAAGAGAAAGAAGTCTAGAGCAAAGAGGTCTTTGAGGCTGCCATTAAGAGGGACATACCAAGCCAACTACAAGCTACCACATGGAGTTTTTCCAGTGTGTCTATCCTTGATCTCCTTTCACATGTCATTGATTTTAGCATAAGAGATTCATCCATATCATGTTTTTATGAAATGAAGCACCATCAAATTGAAGTCAACATGAGGGAAATTAAATGGGACAGTGTGTTTGCTTTTGAGGAAAATAATCAAGTGGACAAGAGAATTGCAGATGACTAGCATGAAAATGTGTATCTTCTTGAGGGGGAGTCAATAGAGTTTCCCAAACATGAAGATAGTCTTGAAGACGCTTTGGCTAATTCATTTTCTTAGCCTTTTGCAACAATGGAATCAGGTAGAATGTTCCTTGAATTCAATTTTTTTGATTCTTTATAGTGTCTACTGCCTAATAAATTTGATTATAGTTTGCATACCTGCAATGTGAGGGGAATGATGCACCATCAATTTCGTTCTCATAAAATTGATGATGCTTGGTCGAATGACTCCACATTGCTCTGAACCGTCAACTGTTGCTTCCCTCGCATGATGATATCCAAGTTTTATCTTTCCCTGCTCCTATGAATGTTCATACTTGTCATTTTGATTATGGGAATGAGGGAAGGAAGACTTCTTTATGGGGGTATGTGCATGATCATCATGGAAAAAACATGCCCTTAAGTGTCGAAAAATTTAGAAAAATTAGAGTTAGGCAACTTGACTTAAAAATTTGAATAAGTTATCTATATTATTTCAAAAATATGTAAGAAGAGAATCTTTAGCAAATTGAATGTAGTTTCTAAACTACTGGGCTTATTTTTTTTTTAAATATCTATTTGGTGAAAATTTGAAATTCTAATGTAGTAGTATTTAAATTTTAGGGAAAAAATAAGAAGTAGATGTCTGTCTGACCACCCTAACCACAATAAAATGACAAAAAAAATTTATAAGATTTTAGATATAAGTAGAGGACTCATGTCCCAATGTGATGCATATTTTTTTGTAATTTTTTCCAAGTAAATAATTAATTATCAATTTTTTATTAATTTTTTTTTTAAATATAAAACCTCGTATGTCTAACCACCTTAACTTGGTCAAAAATTCATGAAATCAAATTTTTATTTTTTAATCCTATAGTATGTGAAGCATAGAATGTGACCCATGTTTTGGATTCAAAAAATGTGATACCATTTGAAAGCTATAGATATTTTTCAATCAGCCTATCAATTAGGACTTTAGTCATAATTGAAATAGAAAATGGATAATAATAATTTATTAAATTCAAAGTAAAGGATAATTTATATTGGTGGAAAGCTGAGAATCTCCTTTAAAAACCCTTTTCGTTTCATCAATTTTGGGTAAGAAAAAAGTCATTAGCCACATACCCTACACATACCCATCATATCACCATTTTTTGGCCCATCATAATCCTGCACATACCCATGGATTGACCACGAGCTTCACGAATCACCTCAACTCTTGGTTTTTTATTTATTTTGTTATTGAATTTGAATGTTGTAATGTCGAGTTTTATCTTTTTGAATATAAAGATGAATTCGCATCACTTAGAGCTATAACAATCACCCTTTTGATTATGCATGTATTATAAAATTCTATGGGGGTGTGTGTCAATTTGATTTCTCTAAGCATGAATTTTGAATCTCTTTGTATATATCCTATTTTGAATAGGTGTAGGTTTCTTTGTACATAGCTCACTTTCCCGCTTTCATTAGATTCGTCGGTTTACTATAGATTAGATTTCTTTAGGATAGTTTCCCTTTGGTTTTCTTTTCCTTTCTTGCTTTGGCTAGTTTAGGTTTGGTCGCCTTAAGTTAGTTTGATTCCATTTTTGGTTTGCTTCTGCTTTGCTTCTTTTCTTGGGGTCCCTCTGTTTCCTGCTCAGCATGTTTGCAGGCATGACAACTATTTCATTACCTGGGGTAGTTTTAAGTATTTCTTTGAGAAACTTCAATCATATTTTTAGAGTGGATGGTGAAGGTCTTCTATTAGTGTTAAATGACCTAGATGTTTGACTCAAAGTAGATAATCCATTGGTCCTATCTAATTCTGACATATCCTAAAATCTAGACCTTTCATACACATTTTAAGAATCTTGAGGTCACTGTACGCTCCTCTGTGAAGTTGAGTTAAGTGAAAAATCTAAAATTCTGATTCAGTGCCACTATGATTCTCAGCCCTAAGTACGAGCTTCACTACTTGTAGATTGAAATGAACAAAAGAAAATGAAAAGAAAAAAATGAAAATCAAAAGGAAATTCAACTTTAAGGAGGATCTGAATAATTCTACCAAGGCTATGGACACCCAACTGGCAGTAGAGTAATGTTCGAGAGAATCACAATGACAACCTCATTGGGGCTATGGATTCCTGATTGGCAGTGAGGCAATGTCCAAGATGCTTTTGGAGTTAGAATCAATCATGTAGCTTAACTTGATAGACCCTAGGTTCTTGTAGTAACTAAGGAGGGAAATTAATGCATTTGCACACACTTGAACTTTCAACATACACAGAGATTGATTGACTAATGGTTTTGATCCTTCGGTTGACTGTTCGGTTTGTTTGTCCTAGCGTGAAGGTTAGAACCAAAGATTCTAGGTGCATGATTCTGATTTTTCATCAAAATGATTTGGAGCATTTCCCCAGCTGAGTCACCATTTGTTGTGCATGTTTTGCACACATGCCCCACTGAAGGCAGGGACCCCCATTTCTTTCTTCACTTTTGCCTTGGTTTTTGGGCCCCTATTTTGAGGCTAAGATGATCACATACCTTAAAATTGAAAACTCCCTCATGCCAAAGCCATTGGCCAAAGTTTCAGGAAGTCTTAAAACATTTTGTGGAAAAGTCACTGTGGATTTCTGCCATGTGGAAGCCATGTTCCTTCTCGTTGTCCTGGGTTTCTACTTGTAGAATTTCATTTGCAAGTTTTTGTGTCGACTTCACTGTTGCTTATGAAATTTTTCTACATTCCTTTTGCAATGAACTTCGCGCACCTTGGTTCCACACCTCACTACTCTGTACAGAATTTTACCTTTCGGTTTCCATAGTTGGTTTTCCATGCCTTTGGAAATTGACATGTTTGATGCTTTTTGTGATTGTATGCATGTATTTAATAATCAAAGGGTTAGGATTGCATGAATCAAATAAGTTTTGGTAGGCATTTCTTCTCACTTTCCTGACTTTTCTTTCTATGCTTGTGGGAATTTTCATTATGGGAATCATTTTTTATCTTGCCCTATGTGAATGGTGTTCCTTCACGGCATACTTACACAACATTCCCACACCGCATTCCTGTAAGATAGGATCGAGCCTGTTCACTCTCGCATTTCAACTATTGGTAATGATCCTTCAAGTTTGTAATAATTAGAGTCTTAAATGGACCGGCCAACGTGATGTTTGCAAGTGTTTTAGTGGCAGAAGTTTAAAATCATTGAGCAAGCTTATGATGAGTTTTTCAGATTGGTACATCGGTACAATGGTTGGCTCAGTGGGCAATTGGAATATCTATGTCAAGCATTTGGAATTTTACCTTAGACAACATAAAAAGTCTCAGTTTAAGATCACAGTGACGTTGAACAATGTTGTTGAAAGCTATCATAAGATTGTTTCCTCGAAAAGGGTGGTGCAAAATGAACTGATTCCCAAATCATGTCGAATGCAAATTTTGATTATTCAAGAACGCAAGCACTTGCAAGGCCTTAGAATTGGATTTCATCCTGAGCATTGGACATCTTTGGACCATTAGAGCAGGAAAATAGGAGCCATTGATGCATTAATTAACTTTTTCGTAGAGCCGCAACAAGTAGTTTGAAGGTTTTAGCAGTTGTTGGAGCCCTGCTTTTGCAACTCGCAGAAGTATGTGGTGTGGAGGTCGTCATACAAGAATCCTCTCACACAATGCTATTCTTTATGCACTAACTTACATGGTCCATGGAAGGGGCATTCCCATGTACTTTTCCTGCAAACAACTTAGATGTGCATGGTTTCTACAAGATATTCTTTGTATCTTCCCTGGCTTCATAAGGTAGAGTGGGATGATCGAGATGATAAAGACACGAGATATCAAAATGCACCATGAGAATTGTCTCATTGATAAGGTATTATTGATAGGTGTATAAGGCTAAATTCATGACCATAACTCTCCTGAATGCTTTTAGTTGGAATCAACAGGATGCTAGGATGAGGGAAAATTTGTCTCTGGAGCAGTAACTAATTGCATAATGGAAGGTATTGTGGGTCATTTCATTGCATAGGTCGCCCTCTCATGCATCGACAAAAAATTGTGTGCTGGCCTTCGCTCCTACAATGTCGTTTGCTATGGCATCAGCCCAACCAGCTTCCACACATAGCCTACTTGCACATTGTCCTTGCACCAAGGGAACTAGTAGTATAATTTGAATGTTCAATAGTCAGAGGATGCATGACCATTGTAAAAATTCCTATGGTTTTTTTTGAGTTTGTCTTGTGAATCATTAACCTTCCTTGGCGAAAGAATGAGGAAACATTCCAATACATAAAATGAAGATGCTTAAGCATGGAAGTTAGTTGCAATTGATGGACATTCACTAATCTTACCAACCAATTAGCGCGATGATTCTTGAAGATCGACTGACACATATTCTAAGATTGTGGCACGTCAATTGAGATAAAAAGTGAGTTTATTGATTATCATTGCAAGGTACTTCTTTATCCCTACCATCTACTCTTTTTCTGTAGCAGGGGCGGATGAAGATGATTCATCTAAAACTATGATGACACATTGGGATTACAAGTATGAAGTAAAGTCGTGGCCCTTGAAGGATGAAGACATGTTTGATGTATTTCTAAGAGTCTTCGATCACAAGAATCAGGCAGGTATCCTATGAATAACATGTAGATTGTGTAATTGTTTGAAGGTTTCGAGGTTCCCTGTTCATGGTGTCAAACTAGCAGGTGGTTGTGAGTGGCATTCATCTCTTTTCGCAAAGATTTTGTATAACTTACTAGCTGGAGTGATTCATAATGATAGTTTGCATAGGGAATGCCTCACCAACTCAAGGTGGACGGTGGTTTGAGATCCCCTTCGATGACAAAAATGGGTCACTCATGGGCATGGGATCCCACGGTGCTGTCTAAATGCATTCCCACATCGCCGAAGTGTTTTGGTAGGGAATTTAACGGTTTTGAAAGATGAAGCTAATCAAACTCATTACGTAATTATTTTTTTACTCCTCTCACACGTCTTATGTTGGCAAATTGCATTGTTGTGAAGGATGGATCCAATGCTTTATGAGGGATGTGGAAATATAAGTTCCAGGGTTTGTTGCTTGCAAATTCATTCATTATGACACTCTCTTCTTGGCCTCTCGCATGGTTATTTCCGCATTGGTGTTTTACATATGTTCAAGGTGTGGATACCGCTTGTTGTTATGTCGGCCTACGTGTGATTCACATTTTCATTTCAGGATGTCCCCCACTTTTTCTCTTTTTGACAAATTCCCAATGCTTCTCTAACGTCACTTGTGCTCTCATAATTTTAAATAGGAGATTTAGAAAGATGAGGATACTTTGATGGTGAGATATATGTATATTTAAATCCAAAGATAAAGTTCTTCTAGGGAAATATCATGTGGAGGAGTTTGTCCAATTGCATGGAAAGCTTAAATTTACAAGGGAGTATTTTAATAATGCATAAACAATGCAATCATCCCTCTAGGCACAAGATCACATAAGAGTTTTATAAAGACACCATAATATTTTACATTAGATTTAACGGGAGTAATCCCATGAAATTTTTAAGCTCTATAAATGATAATATCACCTTGGTTGAAGTGCCATATGGAAAATTTCAAAGGTTTTATGTCGAGGTGATGAGGAGTAATGTTATATTATTCAAGTTTTTGTGATTTGGATAATATTTTATGGGCCTAATTTAATTTATCAATTTGTTATTGTGGAGGGCTCATAAAGCGGCAGGTGCAAGGGGGATTTTTTCACAATTAAAGTAGGATGCCTAATTAATTAGGAGGCATACTGAGGGAAGATTTTGTTGAGATGGAATATGCCCAAGGTTTTGTGCTTTTAGGATTGGAGAATACTTAAAAGGAAACTAA
The DNA here is from genome assembly GCA_007258455.2 of Sequoia sempervirens. Classification (NCBI taxonomy): domain Eukaryota; kingdom Viridiplantae; phylum Streptophyta; class Pinopsida; order Cupressales; family Cupressaceae; genus Sequoia; species Sequoia sempervirens. Next base: position 847,135,246 of record VDFB02281492.1, on the reverse strand, counting down.
GGGATCTAATTCTGGCACAATGTGGGTGTGATATTGCAAGGAGTTTTCAAAAGGAGGGGACCACATATGGAACCATGCATCAAGAGGGAGATGTGATTCTCTGTGCATGCATGAGGAGGATTTTTACTCTAAATTGATAATTCACCAAAGAAAGCTCACTAAAAAAATATGTACCAAGCAATGCAAAAATTAGAGAGGTATTGTCATGTAGGACAATAGAGGGAACTATTTTATTTTTTTTGAATGATGATGAGGGTTAAGAGCCATCCACCAGAGTTGAGGGGGAGATTTTTGCTTCTCATGGATGCAAATCTGCAAAATGGTTCACCTGATTGAATGAAGAAATGTTGGAAGTATATGAACAAAGGAAGATTTTAACAGTTTCTAGCTATAGGACAAAATAAACTAGAAGAAACAATAGAGAAATAGAAAAAATAGCCCATTTTAAATTATAAGTATTGTACTCATCTTTGACTTGATGTAAACCCTAAGTGGAAAATGAATCTAGGCCATTCATTGCAAATCAATCTTCGCCATTCATTTTTCTTTTGGAAAACTATAAGTAGGGGCATGATCCTCATTTCCAAAGAGAGATGAGTTGTTGTAAAAGGCATTTTGAAGAAATACAAGGAAGCATTGACGTTAGGTTTTTTCTTTGAGCTTACTCATTATGCATGCATTATTCAGCCTCCATGTTTATTTCATTTTAGCTTGTTAGTGAATGGCTTTAATGGTATTTTTTTATAATATTATTTGATGCACTTCTAGCTCATGATTTTTGCGGTTTATTGATGACAGATCACTTTGTAAAGCTAGTATGAGCTTATTCAATTGTTGCACCTAAGTTGAACTATTTTTTCATGCTAAATAGAAGAATGACACAGTCTGAAAATATACAAAGAGCCTTAGAAGATTGCATTAGTTTTCTAGCACTGTAGGTTTCTCTTGGTTAAGAAAAACTCTTTTTTGTGGGAGTTTGTCTATTGTAGCAATGGTTATTATTGTTGTTGTTCATAGTTGAGACTTGGAATGGCTTTCTAAATCCTTTCACCTTTTGTTGGATCTATTATGGGTCCCGGTGAACCGTGTGTTTGGGTTTCCCTCATTTTAATTCCTCCCTAGGATTTTTGGCACCGACCTAATTTGAATTTGAAGTTGGATGGTCGAATTTCTATCTTTTCAATGTTGGAGATGTATAAATACAGAATGTGCTAGCAATGAAAACTGTACATAAGAAAAGAAGGAAGATAAGTGAAAGAGAAAATGTGAATTTGATGCTATTCTTAAAGTGTGTAAGATAGGTGTGTGGTTATTCAGTGTGAAGCTTAATTCTGAGTTTTTGGATGCAGTGAGCAGAAGGAAAACTCTATAATTCATGCAAGTTAATGAGTAATTGTGGTGGAATCTTCATTGTTTTGAGATTGTTGTCTCTCTGTAAAATGTCTTCTTTGTCTTCTTTGTATATTTGTGGTAGTAAGCCCTCTGGGTTGTAGCCCTATGGATAGTGAGTCCTTATTTTAGGCAGTGAGCCTTTTTGTAATTGGTTTTGATAATATCTATAGTGTGAGTTAATCCTCACTGTGGTTTTTCCCTCATTGGGTTTTCCATGTAAATCTGGTGTTATTGTGTTTGTGTATTTTCATTTGATGGTTAATCACTTCATCAATTTATGTGTTAGTTCCGGTAATTGAATTTAAGGTTATAATCTGTGACAATTGGTTTAACCCCCCTCTTAGTTGTCTTATCCAACAATTGGTATCAGATCTTGGTTCCTTGGTGAAGAGCTTAACTACTTGAGGAAGGTCTGGGATGGATAGAAAAATGGTCTTTGATTATTCAAGGTTTGATGGAACTAATTATGGTATCTGGAAAGTGTTGATGGAAGAATATTTAGAGTATTACGGATATGATGTGGAGAAAGCTTATAAGAATCCCTACACTCCTGCTAATGGTTTGAGTACACCTAAAGAATTTAGAGCACATGAAGCGAATAACAAAGAAAAGTTCATCTTGAAGAATATTTTGGTACATTTTGAGTTGATTAAGGTTCAGAACTTGAAAATAGCTAAGAAAGTTTGGGATGCTTTAGAAAGAGTGCATGATGGTGATGAAAGAGTAAAAGAGGAAAAATTACAGAATTTGAAAACACGGTTTGATCTTATACATATGTTTGAAGATGAGAATGTTAAAGCCTATGTATAGAGATTGGATGAGGTAGTGGTTGGAATGCGATCTCTTGGCGCTACTATAGATGAAACCAAAATTGTAAAGAAGATTCTTAGAACTCTTCCTAATGCTTCTAGTGAAAAGGTGGGTGCTATTGAGTAGACTATAGATTATAAGACTTGTACTAAGGATTTGTTGCTAGGATTTTTGATATCTTATCAGATGAGAAAGCCGAATCTAAGAAGTGGAGGAAAAATAGAGACTACTTTTAAAGCTACAAAAATTGAAGATCCGGATGAAGAGAACTTTGATGAAATCGAGGATAAATTTGTAAGAAGAATGAGAAAAGGCTCTGGTAAGTATGAAGGTAAATTGCTCTTTAAGTGTTTTAGTTATTGAGAGATTAGTCACTTAGTTGCAAAGTGTCTGAAAAGAGCTAAAAAGAATAAACAAAGATATGAGAAAGAAAAGAAAGGAAAGAATATTAACATAGCTTACTATGTTAATGAGAATGATAGTATTTCAGATGAAGATTCAGAATATGAAGATCCAAATGGAAATGAATGCTTGTTCTTGGAGATTAAAGATGAACCTACTTCTACTAATTTAGAAAAATAGTCAAAGGAAAGTCCTCTAGAGAAGAAGAAGGAGAAGGAGAAGGAGAAAAATGAAGGTACAGTTATCTCTACCCTACATGCTAAATACGAAAAGGATTTTTAGGTAGTTGATAATGGTTTCTCACATCACATGACTGGTGACAATATTAAGTTTGTGAAACTTGAAAAATATGATGGAGGTCTAGTTTTGTTTGGAGATGATACTTGTGCTAATATATGTGGCATAGGTTCAATAAGTTTTGATGGCAAGCATCATACTAACAATGTCTACTATGTTAAGGGTTTAAGGAATAATATGTTGAGCATTGGTCAAATGTGTATAAAGGGATATGATCTTGTGTTTAAGGATGAGAACTGTGAGACCCATAAAGGATCCAAAATATTAATTGTTATAGGAAAGAAATCTGAAGGGAATATTTATCAGCTTAAAGGTGTTGATGGACGATGTTTTATGACTCAGATAAATGGTATCTGGTTATGGCATGGGAGAATGTGTCACATTAATTTTGATAACTTGGAAAGGATTAGTACTATTTAGTCCATGAGAGATCTACCGAGAAATTCAAATCCTATACATGCTATCTGCAAAAATTGACAGTTCGAGAAGCAGACAAAAAATCATTATAGATCAAGAGAATAATCTACTACTAGATTACTGGATTTGGTTCATACAAATATTTGTGGTTGCATGAGAGTGTGAAGTCTACTTGGTGAAAGGTACTTTATGCTTTTAATTGATGATTATTATAGATATACATGGGTTATATTTTTAAGAGAAAAATCAAAAGCATTAGATAGATTCAAGGCATTCAAGGATATGGTTGAAAATGAAGTGAATTTGAAGATAAAATTCTTGAGATCTGAAAAAGGTGGTGAATTCACCTCCCATGAGTTCAATATGTTTTTTGAAGTGCATGGAATAAAGAGATATTTATCTACTCTGAGAAGCCCTCATCAAAATGGAGTTGTTGAAAGGAAACACAAGACAGTTCAAGAAGCTGCTAGGTCAATGATCACTGAAGCCAGATTACTGAAAGTTTACTGGAAAGAATCTATTCACACGGTTGTATATGTATTCAATTGAGTTCATGGAAGAGAAAACAATACAAGGAATCCCTATGAGCTATGGCATGGAATAATTCCTACAGTTAAATACTTCAAGGTATTCGGAAGAAAATTCTATATCATAAGAGATGAGGAAACATTGGGAAAGTTTGATGCAAGAAGTGATGAAGGAATATTTCTTGCACACTTTACTAAAATCAAGACATACAGATGTTTCAACAAAAGATTGAGGAAGAGTTTAGAAAGATCGAATGTGATGGTTGGTGAAACAGTGAAGAACTCTATTGATATTGATGGATATGTGTCTGATGAACATGACTATCCAAGAATAGAAGAAATTATGGAAGAACAGGATAGAGATGAACATAAAGAGCAGAATGAATAGAATGAAAGAGAAGAAGATACTCGAGTGATGTCCCCTAGAACACGTAAATATGTGTTGAATTTTGGATATTGCTGATATGTGGTTGTCATTGATGTCAACACTATTGGCATTAATGTCTTTAAGGATGTATATGTCAAGGATATTGATAAAATTGTAATAATATAAGTTGTAGGTTGTCATGATGCAGTGAAGTTCAGTATGGTGGCTAGCTCAGTATATTGATGATAAGAGGTTGTAGATTAAAGGGTTTGTTGAAAAATATATCTAGTCTATCCACATGAAGTTTTAGAGGTTCCCATGAAGATTTGATTGAGTTATGAGTATCTGTGTTCTGACAGTTGTTATGTTGCTTTAGTTGGTGTTCTTAAAAGAAGGTAATGTGATTCTAGTAATTTGAGTTGTTGTGGATGCTTCTTTGGTGATTCATGATACTTGTGGATATTTCTAGATCATGCTCTATCTGTGTTGTTGGTCCGCATTGATCATTGTGCTCACGATTGGTGATTTTCTTTTGTGAGTTCATGTTTTTCATGATAATGGCGAATAGGGTGATTGTAGCGTGTTGCGGATCTTCAAGGCATAATTTTTGAGGTTTTTTTGTATTTGTGGATTTTATTTTGGGTTCTTACTATGTTTTGGGTGACATTGTTTGGTTTGCATTGATAATTGTTTATGGATTGGGCCGACAGTTTGTACACGTTTCATATTTTGTTGGGTTGACATGTAGTTGATGTTATCCTTAGTTGCAAATATATATGATTTATTGTTTATACCATTTGATGGTATCATGTGTGATGTATGCTATGTGCGAATAATGTTCTAATATTTTCAAGGAAGAAGTAAAGTGTGAAGAAGAGTGAGCAAATGAAAGTGTTTATGTGCTTAACCGAAACTGTAATCAGGCATTAGAAGATGTTATTTTCTCAATTCAAAATCTTTTGGATGTAATCCAAATGTTAATGTAAGATAGTGAGTCTTCCTTTGGGCAGTAAGCCTTTTGTATTTGAGTAGTAAGATCTAGGAAGTGTTCCTAAATTCATGTCTATTCCCCACTTGTAATACTTTTAATAGGGTATAATCTTGTGGACTAACCTCCACCATGGTTTTTTCCCTAATAGGGTTTCCACGTAAAAATCTTGGTGTTATGTGTGTTTTTCATGTGGTGATGGTTTATGCTTTCATGTTTATTTATCAAATTTGAGAATAAGTTTAATATATATAATTTATGTGACAACTGATTCACCCCCCCTCTCAGTTGTTTTCCCTTGTGTTGCCAACAATTGGTATCAGAGCAGGTTCCTCCAGAGAAGCTTGACTGCTTGAGGTGATCTAAGATGGTGACATATAAGAAGGGTACTCTGAGATTTGATGGAACTAATTATTCTCTATGGAAGAATCGAATGGAGTGTCATCTAAGATGCATTGGTGAGCCTTACTGGACAATTACAAAGAAATGGTATATCATCCTACAAAATGGTCCTTCTACTGCAGGTGAGATGAAGGAAGCCGAGTACAATATCAGGGCTAAGGAAGCATTGTTGAGTGCTTTGACTGATTTTGAGATGACAAATGTAATGGATCTAAATACTTCTTATGAGATCTAGAAAAATTTGGAAACTTTGTATGAAGGTGATACCCATGTGAAGATTGCTAAGCTACAAAGCCTGAAAGGGAAATATGAAATGTTGAGAATGGGTGAAGATGAGAACATCACTTCTTTTATGCAGAGGGTGAATGAACTTGTGTGTAGTATCAGATGTGCTGGTGGAACATTGGAAGGATCAGATATTGTTGCTAAAGTTCTCAGATCCTTGCCTATTGCATACAAACACAAAGCTACTGCTATTGAGGAGATCCGAACTTTGACAAATGTAACTAGAGACATGTTCATTGGTAAGCTTACTGCTTTTGAGTTAAGTGAGTTTGGTGAATCTCTTCCTAAGAAAAAATATGCATTCAAAGCTACTATCTCCAGAAAAGATAAGTAGAGATATGATATGTGAGAAATTTCTTCTAGAAAAATGTCCAAGTAGAGCAGGAAATGATAGAGATTCAAGAAGAGGGAAAACTAGATGAGCTTGAAGCACTTATTGTCAAGAGGGAAGCCATAGGAGAAGGTAAGCATAAAGGGAAATTTCCTCTTAAATGTTTTTCTTGTAATAAGATAGGTCACTTTTCCTGAAGGTGTCTGGAAAGAGTTCCTAAGCCAATACCTAACAAGGCTAGATTCCAAAGAAAGTGCTATTATGTTGCTGATGAAGGTGTGACAAATGATGAATCTGATAAAGGGAATTTAAGTGAGGATAAATAGGTATTTATTGCTATCAAGAAAAATGATCTAGTACCTACTAAATATACTAGTTGCATAAACATGGAGAAAGCTCTAACTGCTAGAGTTGAAGAAAAAGATGAATGGGTGATTGAAAATGTATGCTACCATCACATGATAGGTGATAAAAGTAAATTTTTGAGCTTGGGAAAGTATGATGGTGGTGTTGTAAGATTTGGTGATGACAAAGCTGGTGTAATCCATGGTAGAGGATCCATTTCTCTTGATGGTAAGCATAATACTGATGATGTTCTATATGTGGAAGGTTTGAAGCATAATCTCTTAAGTGTTGGATAGATGGTTGAAAAGGGATACAATCTTCAATTCAAGAATGGAAAGTGTAGAATATTGGGGAGTTTCAAAAATGTGATTGCATTTGGTACAAAAAAAAAAGGTAATATCTTTCACGTAAATGCTACTGGTAAAAGTTGTTTGATTGCTCAAGTTGATGAAAGTTGGTTGTGGCATAGAAGATTGTGTCATGCAAACTTTGACAATATTGTCAAGATAAGTTCTACTCAGGCAGTGAGAGATCTTCCTAAGTTGATAAAACCTACTAATGTTATATGCAAGGAAGGTCAGTTAGGGAAGCAAACTAGAGTTTCATTCTAGAGAAAATAGCATTGTTCAAATGAAGTGTTGGAGCTTTTGCATACTGACTTGTGTGGTCCTTCTAGAGTCAGAAGTTTACAAGGAGACAAGTATTTCATGTTAGTTATTGATGATTATTCTAGATTGATGTGGGTTACTTTCTTAAGGGAAAAATCTGAAGCTCTAGAGAAATTCAAGATTTTTAAGGCTATGGTTGAGACAAAGATGGGTCTGAAGATTAAAAGTTTGAGATCAAATAGAGGTAGTGAATTCACTTAAGGTGAGTTTAATTCTTTTTGTGAAGAGCATGGGATAAAGAGACAATTATTTGTCTCGTGGACCCCTCAGCAAAATGAAGTTGTGGAAAGGAAGAATAGGATGATTCAAGAAGTTACTAGGACCATGATGCTAGAAGTAAATGTTCTGCATATCTACTGGAGAGAAGTTATGAGTACTGTCGTTTACAGTCTCAACTAGGTACATGTCAAAGGTGATACCGGTAAGACTCCTTATGAGCTATGGTTTGGTCATAAGCCTACTGTTAGATACTTCAAAATCTTTGGGAGTAAATGTTAGATACTAAAAGCAAAGCCTATCGGTGCTACAATAAGAGATTGAGGAAAGTAATTGAAAGTGCAATGTCAATGTTGGTGAAGACATAGTTAGACCATCCAGAACCTATAGATATGATTTAGATGATTAGAATGATAGTTCAAATAATGGAAAGAAAATCTAGAATCTAAATCAAGTTCAGATCATTTGGGTGAATCTCAAAAATCAAGAGGAATAAACTAGTGAAAGTGCAAAAGTGAGATCACAAGAGCCTGAAGTTCAAGAATACCCTAAGAATGCAAAGTATGCAAGGCTAAATCATTCAGAAGATCACATTATTGGTGATAAGAACAAAGGTGTTCAAACTAGGAGAAGAATTCTAGAAGAATAATGTTTGATCTCAAAGATTAAGCCTAATAGTGTCAATGAAGCATGCAAATATGAACATTGGGTGGAAGCAATGAAAGAAGAACTATTGCAAATTGAGAAGAATGATACATGGATTCTTTTCCTAGACATAAGGACAATAATTGGAACTAAATGGGTCTTTCAGAACAAACTGAATGAACAAGGTGAAGTTGTTAGAAATGAAGCAAGACTTGTGTGTAAAGGCTATTCTCAGATGGAAGGAATTGACTTTGAAGAAAAAATTTCTCCTCTTGCTAGGATTGAAGCTGTGAGACTATTTCTTGCTTATCTTACTTACAAAAACTTCAAGGTTTATTAGATGGATGTCAAGTTAGCATTTCTAAATGGTGAATTGGAAGAAGAACTGTATATTGAGCAACTTGATGGATTTCAATTGACCGATAAGGGAGATATGGTTTTCCAATTGAAGAAAGCATTGCATGGACTTAAACAACCCCATGAGCATGGTATGCTAGACTGGATAAGTATTTGTTGAAGCTTGGATTTAATAAAGGTATTGTTGATAGTAATTTGTATTTCAAGATTGATCATGATAAAGATTTGATTGTTGAAGTCTTTTTTTATGATATCATTTTTGGAGGAGATGATAGTTTGTCCATGAATTTTTCTCATGAGATGCAGAGTGAGTTTGAGATGTCTACGATTCGAGAAATGATTTTTTTTTTTGGGATTACAAATTACTCATCTGGATAGAGGGATCTTTATATCTCAATCCTATTTGAAAGAATTGCTAAAGAAGTTTGGTATGGAAGATTCAAAGCAAGTTGGTACACCTATGGTGACTGGATGTAAGTTGACACAAGATGATGATTCTCCTAAAACAAATGAAAATAGATACAGATCCATGATTGGTGGATTGCTCTATTTGACTCAAACTAGACCTGATATCATGAATGTCATATGCAATGTTGCAAGATTTCAAGCTGATCCTAAGGAATCTCATGTGCCAAATGTGAAGAGGATTTTTAGGTACTTGAAGGGGACAGTTGATTTTGGCCTATTGTATCCTAAAGAAGATGACCTTACTTTGAGTTCTTTTACTGATGTTGATTAGGCATGAGATGTGAATGATAGAAAGAGTACTAGTGGTGGTGCATTTTGATAGGGAAAGAAGTTGATTTCATGGTTTAGTAAGAAGCAGAATGCCATTTCTTTATCTATTGCAGAGGTAGAATACATTGTTGTTGCTAACAATTGTACTCAAGTATTGTGGATGAAGCAGATGTTGAAAGACATCAAAGTTGTGTATGATGAACCTATTTCTATATTCTACGATAATTCAAGTGCAATTAACATTTCTAAGAATCTAGTGTTGCATTCAAAAACCAATCATATATCTATCAAGTTTCACTTTTTGAGAGAGGTGAGTGAGAAGGAAGTCATATTGGAGTATGTGCCCACTAAGGAATAGATTGAAGATATCTTTACCAAGCCCTTGCCTAAGGATACTTTTGAGTATCTCATAGGGAAGCTAGGGGTGATTACCCCTCCTAATCAGAATAAGATGCATTGACTTGCATCAATCCGTGCATTTCATAGTCATATCTTGTGATCCAGATTGATGTTGTCGTGGCTACTAGTCAGAGGAAGTAGTCAGATGTTCATAAATGTGATTCAGAGCTTGTGTGGAGAAAGATAATGTGTAAATTTGTCATTGAATTGAAAGGGGGAGAAGAGTCATGTGAAAAATTGTGAGAGTTAAGGAGACAAGATTCAAAATCTAAGGGGGAGAAAGTGCTAAGAGAAAGTATCGTTGATGGTGTTTTTCACATCATGTGTTGCCATCAATGCCAAAGGGGGAGATTATTGGATATTGCTTATATGTGGTTTTCATTGATGTCAACACTATTGGCATTAATTTCTTTAAGATTGTATATGTCGAGGATATTGAGAAAATTGTAATAAAATAAGTTGCAGGTTGTCGTGATGCAGTGAAGTTCAATATGGTGGCTAGCTCAGTATATTGATGATAAGAGGTTGCAGATTAAAGGATTTGTTTACAAGTATATCTATTCTATCCACATGAAGTTTCAGAGGTTCGCATGAAGATTTGATTGAGTTATGAGTATCTGTGTTCTGAGAGTTGTTCTATTGCTTTAGTTGGTGTTCCTAAAAGAAGATAATGAGATTCTAGTAATTTGAGTTGTTGTGGATGCTTCTGTGGTGATTCATGATGCTCGTGGATGTTTCTAGATCATGCTCTATCTGTGTTGTTGGTTCACATTGATCGTTGTGCTCATGACTGGTGGATTTCTTCTGTGAGTTCATGTTTTTCATCATCATGGCTGGCAGGGTGATTGTAGCATGTTGCGGATCTTCAAGGCATAATTTTTGAAGTTTTTTTGTATTTGTGGATTTTTTTTTGGGTCCTTACTATGTTTTGGGTGACATTGTTTGGTTTGCATTGATAATTGTTTATGGATTGGGCTGACATTTTGTACATGTTTCATATTTTGTTGGTCTGACATGTACTTGATGATATCCATAGTTACGGATATATATGATCGATTTTTTATACCATTTGATGGTAAGGTGTGTGATGTATGTTGTGTATGAATAGTGTTCTAATCTTTCGAAGGCAGAAGTAAAGTGTGAAGAAGAGTGAGCAGATGAAAGCGTTTATGTGCTTAACCAAAACTATAATTAGGCATTAGAAGATGCTATTTTCTCAGTTCAAAATCTCTCGGATGTAATCTGAATGTTACTGTAAGATAGTGAGTCTTCCTTTGGGCAATAATTCTTTTGTATTTGAGCAATGAGCTCTAGGCAGTGTGCCTGAATGCATCAACATTCCCCATTTTTAATAATTTTAATAGGGGATAATCTTGTGGACTAACCTCTACTGTGGTTTTTCCCCTAACAAGGTTTCCACATAAAAATCTTGGTGTTATGTGTGTTTTTGATGTGGTGATGGTTTATGATTTCATGTTTATTTATCAAATCTAAGAATAAGTTTAATATATATATTTTCTATGAAAATTGATTCACCCACCCCCTCTCAGTTGTCTGCCCTTGTGTTGCCAACACTGAGGAATCATTCAGAAAGTTAGATTATTGGAGACAAGATAAAAGGTGTGTTAACTAGAAGCAAAGTTGTTGCTGAAGTAAACTTGTGCTTATTTTCTAAAATTGAGCCGAAGTCAGTAAGTGAAGCCTGTAAGGATGAACATTGGAAGGAAGCAATGAAAGAACTTTTATAGATTGAAAAAAATCAAACCTCGGAATTGGTCCTAAGACTGGAAAAAAAAATATCATTGGATCAAAATTGGTATTTAGAAACAAGCTAAATGAGAACAAGAAAGTTGTCAGAAGCAAAGCAAGGCTTGTGTGTAAAGGCTACTCACAAGTGGAAGGTATAGATTTTTAGGAAACTTTTTCCCCGTTAGTAAGAATGGAAGCTATAAGGATATTCTTGGCTTTAAATTCTTATAAATATTTCAAAGTCTATCAGATGGATGTCAAGTCAAAATTTTTGAATGGAAAACTAGATGAAGAGGTCTACATGGAACAACCAGAAGGATTTCAGTTAACAAATCAATCAGATATGCTGTGCAGATTGAAGAAAGATTTGTATGGACTAAAGCAAGCTCCTTGAGCTTGGTATGAAAGGCTAGAGAAGTATTTGAATTAGCAAGGATTTAACAAAGGTACGACAAAAAATAATTTATGTTTCAAGACTGAAAATGACAAAATCTTGATTGTAGTTGTATATGTTGATGACATTATCTTTGGAGGAAATGAACAGATCTGTAAGATGTTTGCAGAAATAATTTGAAATGTCTATGTTTGGCGAGATGAATTTCTTTCTTGGGCTACAAATTAATCAAACAGAGAAAGGAATTTTCATTTCACAATCTAAGTATGTGAGAGAGATGTTGAGAAAATTTGGGATGGATGGTTCCAAACTGGTAAGTAATCCTATGGTGATTGGTTGTAAGTTGGGTAAAGATGATGATTCACCTATGACTAATTAGAGAAAGTATAGATCTATGATTGATGGACTACTATATTTGAATACTACTAGATCAGATATTATGCATGTGGTTTGTCTCGTAGCTAGATTTCAAGAAAATCCAAAGGAAATGCATGTTACTAAAGTTAAAAGAATATTCAAATATTTGAAAGGAACTCTGGATTATGGATTATGGTATCCTAAAGATATTGATTTTACACTCAGTGCTTATATAGATGCAGATTGGGCTAGAAGTATAGATGAAAGAAAGAGTACAAGTGGTGGTGCATTCTTTCTTGGATGTAGATTCGTGGCATGGTTGAGTAAGAAGCAAGATTCAATCTCCTTGTCTACTATTGAAGTTGAGTATATTGTTGTTGCATCCTGTTGTACATAAGTTTTATGTATGAAACAGACATTGAAAGATATCATAGTACTACATGATGATCCTATTTCTATATCCTGTGATAACACAAGTGCAATTAAAATTTCAAAGAATCCTATGATGCACTCGAGAACAAAGAATATATCTATCACGTATCATTTCTTAAGAGAGGTCATGGAGAATGAAGTCAATCTTGAGTATGTTTTGATAAAGGATCAAATTGTGGATATACTACAAAGGCTCTTCCTAAAGATACTTTTAAGTATCTTCAAGATAAGCTAGGGGTTATTGCCCCTCCTTTTACAAACTAAGATGCATTTGGAGATGTATCAGTCCAATGAATTCATGATTCTATCTTTTTGGACTGATGTTTTTGGTGGCTACCCCTTAGGGGGAGCAGGAAGATTTTTTAAGTGTTGTCATTATGAGTTTTCATGTCAAAGGAAGTTTCAATGGACATATATTTTGTCTTTCCCATTGATTTCAAAGGGGGGGAGAGGAAGCATGTGAAAAAGAAAGAAAAAGAGAGAGAAAGCATGTGAAAAAGAAAGAAAAAGAAAGAGAAGGCATGTGAAAAGGAAAAGGAAGTTAATAAGAGAAAGTGGGTAATGAGAATAATATTGAAAAGTATTTTCAGAACTAGTATGGTGTCTTTGATTGTTTTTCACATTATGTGTTGCCATAAATGACAAAGGGGGAGATTGTTGTAAGAATAGAAAGAGGAATGAAATGTTGTCATTGATGTCAACTGGTCAGCTGGTTATCTACTAGTTGCTATTGATTGTATATGTTGAAGATATTGAGAAAATTGTATTAAAAGAACGTTGCAAGTATTTAGTTATTGAGGATGTTGTTTTGGTGCTTGTGAACTATGTTTCTCTATGTTCTAACTGAGGTCTGAGAGAATTGTTGTTGGTCTAGATGTCTCTTTGTTGAAGTCTTATGGCTTTTGGTTCTAGAATTGTGTTTCCCTTCTTCTATTGAAGATGGTTTCAACATTTGGAAGCATCAAGCTTAATTGATCTATGTGTTTTACACTGGTTTGGTTGACTGTGTGTCAAGCACTATTTTCAAAGTTGATGAAGCGTGTTGGATCTAATATGGGTCCCAGTGAAGTGTGTGTCTGGGTTACTCTCATTCTAATTCCACTCTAGGATGTTCAGTGCCAACCTAATTTGAATTTGAAGTTGGATGGCCAACTTTGTATCTATTCAAGGTTGGAGATAGTATAAATATAGAATGTGCTGGCAATGAAAATTGTACATAAGAAAATAAGGAAGATAAGTGAAAGAGAAGACACGACTTTGATGCTATTCTTAAAGTGTGTGAGTTAGGTGTGTGGTTGTTTAGTGTGAAGCTTAACATTGAGTTTTTGGATGCAGTGAGCAAAAGGCGAACATTATCATTCATGCAATTTGATCAATAATTGTGGTGGAATCTTTGTTGCATTAGGATTGTTGTATCTCTGTAACAGGTCTTCTTTGTCTTCTATGTATCTTTGTGGTAGTGAGTCCTTATTTTAGATAGTGAGCCTTATCTTAGGCAATGATCCTTTGTGTAATCAATTTTGATATTCTCTATAGTGTGAGTTAATCCTCACCATGGTTTTTCCCTCATTGGTTTTTACATGTAAATTTGGTGTTATTGTGTTTGTGCATTTTCATTTGATGGTTAATCACTTAATCAGTTTATGTGTTAGTTTTGATAATTGAATTTAAGGTTATAATTTGTGACAACTGATTCACCCCCGCTCTTAGTTGTCCTATCCAACATAAAGATCATTCTGGTGATAAGAGAGAAGAACATCAAGAATCTACCAGAAATAGGGAAGAGAAAAACAAAGATTAAAGTGGAGTAAGGACAAAAAGAAGAATATTGACAAGGATGACGAGGATAGAAGGTAGAAAGAAAATAGGGACAAGTCCTCTGGAAAGTCATCTGGAGAAGAAGAAGAAAAATAAACGGAAAAATAAGAAGAAGAAAAGAAGAAAGAGGAAGACAAGAAATCCATTCCAACTGAGAAGAGAAAAGGAGAAATTTCTAAAGGCTTTGAACTATCAAATCCATTTGGAGAATCATTGAGAAGTACCCTTAAGGTCTTCTCTCAAGGAAAACTATGCTTCCACCTCATCTAGTTAAGCTACCATCACACCCAGGTTATGTGGACTTGACAAAGATTACAACCAATGACAGAATAAAACTAAGTGATACCTTTCTTAGCTCCATCACAAAAGAAGTTGTGGAGTCATATCAAAAGGGAAATAAATTGATAAATCAAGCTATCAAAGCTTTATAGGAGACAACCCTCGTTGTTACAATAGATAACTCTTTAGCTCATATTGAAAATTTAAATCTCATAGTTGATTCAGTCAAAGAGTACACATCTAACCTCAAGTTTAAGACGACAAAAGAAGTGGAGTTGAATTTGCTAGAGAAAAGACTATTGTTTCTACAAGACAAGTGTACAATTGCACATGATAAGGCTTTGGGAACTTTGAAAGAGGTAAGAGAATCTGATGAAGCCCAAATTCTATTTGTTTACTAAATGAAGTGGCTGGAAGCCACTCGAGGTATCAAGGATTTAATGGACTCGATTGAGTCTCAAGTTGCAAATGCCTCCAGAGATTATAAGATTGCAGATGATAGAAACTATGTTAAGTGGGTTTCCATTACATATCTTTAGAGAAAAAATTTCATCCTACAGAGGTAGAAGGAAGATGCTATGAGACGTTACGCCCAACTTGGAGACTTGGTTATGTCCAGAGATATCTCTATATCAAACACGTTGATGGAAGTAGAAAAACTTGAGAAGATGAACATAGTTCCATCCACTCTAGGAGAAGGAGAAGAATATCTAGGGGAATTAGAATCTCAACATAAAACTCTTTCCAAGGAAAAAGGAGTCTGGGATGATGGAAATCCAACTTGGGAAGTGATTCTCAAGGAGTTACAAAGTGCGCCCAATTCCTAATATGAAGTTTTTTTAATCTTTTCCAGGTCCTTTGTCCTTGATGTCAAAGGGGGAGAAGAGGAGAAGAGTATGTATAAAGAATGTTTTTTTGTGTTTGTATTTTGTACATATGTTAGGAGGAGTTGAACACAATATTTTATTTTGAAGCAAGTCTCATTTTTGGCACATGTTTCCATCAATGAAAAAGGGGGAGATTGTTGGAAGAAAGAAGAAGGTGACTGTTGTTTAATTTTTGCACACACACCCCACTGAGCAGGGACCCTCTTTTGGTTGGTTTTTTTTTCCTATTTTCTCTAGGGTCCTAACCTTTTCCCTTAAGGGATAGGTCTCTCAGTCTTGATTTTGTTTCACCTAGGAATTCATGGTCTAATCTGCACTCAGGGTGTCTTATTGCAACATCATGATAGCATGCTAAACTCTTGGAAAGTCAACCTCAATCAAAAA
Source organism: Sequoia sempervirens (assembly GCA_007258455.2). NCBI lineage: Eukaryota > Viridiplantae > Streptophyta > Pinopsida > Cupressales > Cupressaceae > Sequoia > Sequoia sempervirens. The sequence goes on along the minus strand of VDFB02281492.1, from coordinate 847,119,360 downwards.
TTTTAACTTAGGGGTAAAATTGGCTAAGTATGGGATAGGCTCGATAAATCCGAGGTAGCTCGGATTACCTGAACCTTAATTCGGCTAGAAATTCTAAGCTACCTTATATTTTCTGAGTCTGAAGTGTTCTCGTATCCCTGAGTCTTGTTAAACATCCCTTATAATCATTTATTGTGCATGGCTAGTGGATTTTAAATGCAAGATGGAAGGGTATATTTGTAACTCATGATGCTTTTTGTGGTTATTTTGCATTGTGATTATTTGAAACTTGAGAGCTTTCTCCGTTGTACAATTCGCCAAGATCAAGAAGAAAGGATTGTGTTCCCAACTAGTCATTGTGGGATTCTTCATGCACTCATCGGGTTCCTTCTCTTTGTGCCCCATTTCAAGATGTAGGAAGAGATGAGGCCTAATAAAACCCCCAAATCTAAAATTATTGCAGTGCAAGAGGAAGTGAGAAAGAGAGCTAAAAGAATGAAGTGTGACTTCAAGGGTATATAGTTGTAATCCAAAATTTCTTCTAATTGGGCCAAGCTTGCAGACACAAACATGGGGCATGTTGACTATGATGACTTCCAACAAAGCATGTTTGGAAATGCACCCACTCAACTAACCCAAATTCTCACCCACACTAGTCTAGCTCAAGCAGTAGGGTTCCCACCCACATAATTGTTCCCTGAGTTGGTTCTAGAATGTGTAAGGAATTATGACCCGGACAAGAGAATCATAGTTGGGCCATAACGTAGAGTCCTAGCCAATCTCACATAAGAGTCCATTACAAGAGTATTTAACATTGCCTCACATCATAAGCTAATCAAGGAGATAAACATTGGAGAAGCTATAAAGTTCTATGGTGAGGATCCCAACAGAGCCTTGGATATGATGAATAGTTCCTAGATACTGAAGCACAAACCTCATTATTCCAAGCAATTTCAAGTTGGAATACCATGATGTCATAACTCTCCTAGGAAGAATAATGGGGGTAGAGGAGGCTCATGTTTTCCATACTTGGATGTTCTATCCTATCACACAAATCATGGGTGGAAAACATTATCACTAGGCCAAAATCATAAGCAATAACTTGGATGCACAATTGAGGAGTGTGCAGGAGACCAACAGGTTCACCATGACCTCATACCTTGTATATATGTTGGCAAGTAAAACTAGGTACAAGGGTCTTAGTTGAAAAGGAACCATGGGAAAGGATAGGATATGGGACATATACCCACAATTGCAATATAAAACAACCAACTATAGGAGAGCAAATGATGCATTCTTCATGTACATTCCTAGGTTGCTACAAGATTCTCTCCATGTTAGAGTTTCATCTGATGCAATGGACTTGATCAATCAATATGGGCAGTGGCTCATTCAATTTCAAAGATTCACATACATCCGAATACAAGGGTCTCTTGTTGTCCCTCTCATATTTCCCAAATTCCCAACTAATAAACTTATACTATTGGAGGTGACAAAGCAAATGGTAGCCTTTGAGACAATTTTACAAAAGGATATGCTTAAGAAGGGGTTGGGAGTAGAATTCCCATTGAGAATTGGAACTCTAGAAGCATGCCCCTCCATTCAAAGTGCCCAATATTCTGAGAAGGATATAGCATAGTTTGAATTATATTCTCACACCAATAGGAATAACTTTGATCCCTATGGCAAGGCTCAGAAACAAGCAAACAGAGAATTTAGGCACAAGGATCACATTGAGCCAATTGCCGAGATGAATTTGAAGTCATCAGGAGGAGATTCTCTAGGCTGCCCCTCAACTTGATAAGGCTTTACAAGGTTATAGAGGTGCCAGATCAAGTCCAAGATGATGATGCAGACCTAATTCACTATCATGATTTTGAGCCTTATAAGAACAAGCCTCTACCTCCAATAAATGGGTCCAAAGAAGAAGTGACAAATCTGGACCAAGTGATGGCGATAGTAAAGAAATATTCCAAGCTTTGGGTGAAGCATAAAGTGTTGGAACTGGAGGCTAATGGCACCAAGTTTACCTATGATTTGATGGGAGATCTAGAGTCCAAATATGAAGAAGCAGAAGTTGAAAAGGGTGACACCACTGAGACCCATGATGGAGATGGTCAGGAGGAAGAAAGACCTCTCACTCTGAAGAGAAAAAAGAGTCAAACCCAAACCAAGCTTACTGAGAAGAAATCTCCCAAAACAAAGAAAGCTCCTAAGGCTGGTACTACAACTGAAGAAGGAGAAGCTTCACAGCCAACCAAGAAGAGAAAATTAGTTATAGATGAGCAAAAGGTCAATAGGGCTAGAAAGAACAATACTACTACTGATGCTCCCTCTCTAGCTAAGGTTGTAGACATAAAGAGCTCAAGGGAGAAACCACAAGTATATGTTAGGAGAAATTTTCCTAAACACAAGACATCCCCTATAGCAGAAGTAAAGATTGCAGAAAAGGAGGTGGAGATTGAAAAGGCACCTACAAATGATAATTCCAAAAGAGAAATTGCAGGAAATAATTCTCCTCCTCCTTCTCCTCTTCATAATACACAAAATTCAGAGGAAGTCGTCAATGAGGAAGGAAACATATCAAATAATCCTGAGCCACATGAGACAGAAGATGAAGAAATATCTACGCCTAGAAGTGGAGAATGGTAGAAGCTTATGGAGGAGATTGGGAAATCAACCTCTGGAGCCTAAAGCAAGAATATTGAATCAAAGGTAACTCAAGAAATTCCTTCTGAGTCTTTAGAGAAAGATATGGTTAATGAACAAGAGGATAGCAAGAAATAGAGAAGAACTTGGAAGAATTTGTTGATAGCCCAACCCAGGATAAAATTGAATAGGAGGTTCCTTCCACAGAGCATTCTGCTATCCCAGATTGGCTAGAAAAGAGGCTTAATAAGAAGCCAATTATTCTTCAAGAGGAAACTCCTAGTTGGGAAAAATTGTTAGAGCAATGGGGACAGCGTAACAAAGGAAAAGAGCTAGGACAATTTCAAAATTCTCAAGAGATGAATTTAAATATAGAGTTGTTCATGTGGTTGTTCCTGCAGATAACAAGTACAAGGATGAAGTCAAACCCATAGACTACAAGGTGCAAACCATTAATTTAGGTCCAACCACTAAGGAGCAAGAGAAAGAAGAGTTCCAAGAATCATCTCAAGCCATTTTAAGAAGACTTGATAAGGAAACTAAGGAAAAGGAGAAGTTGCAAAAGCAACTTGGTGATGTGTAAAGGTATGTTCAACACTTAATGAAGCATCTACGAAAAGCCAGCAATAAGGGCCCAATTCTAGAAGGATTACTACCAAAGGAGGTTGTTTCAGAGATTGAAAAGTTGAAATCTTCAATTCATAGCACCTAGGAATGGTTTCATGATGTCAGCAAGAGAGATGATGAATCAATTGAGAAAATATTCAACATTCATGATAAAGCTGTTGAATTTCTAGAAGGCACCTCCCAATTTTCTATTGATTGCAATAAGGTTGATGAATCAATTGTTGAGGAGGTGAAGAAAATTTTGTAGGTGCCCAAGGAAGAATTGGCTAAAATGAATATCTCCACTTTTGATGATATTGGTAAAAGTAATGGAATGGATAGAAGTGTGGAATTACAAGAAGGAACTCCTCTCCAAGGCCCTGAAGAAGATAACAAAGTTGCAAGGAAAGATGAAAGAAATATATGATAGTTGTATCACCTTTCTTGAAATCATGACTGGGAGAAGGAAATTTCGACAGAAAAATATGAACATCAGTAGATTACAGGCATGGTGGCATGAAATTTATGCTCCATTTGATAGCTTACCCATTTCCAAGGACCATTTAGAGGATGCATCCATCTACATTTCTAAGTTGGATAAGTATCATCAGCTACAAATTAAAAGGGATAAAATGATGCCCAAATATGTTGATAAGTTGAAAACTCATAAATTAAGGATAAAATCTATTCCAACTCTAGAGACAGCTGATATGAAGGAGATATTAGAAAAATTCAAAGAATTATCCAAGAGATTGGAGGCCAATAAAGAAGAAGAAAACAATCAGCTTGGAGTCGCCTAGGAAAAAGTGCCAGTCATGTGACTTTCCAACCAAAGGGGGACGACCTTGAATTTTGTGCTAGGAAAGGGAATATTTCTAGAAGGATCTAGGCTGACCTCTACTTTATTTTTAAATATGAAATCTAGTTTTATTTTATTAAAAGAAAAACTCTCTAGGCCGGCCTAATTGTGTAACCCTAATTATGGGCCGACCTAAAGTAATTTCTCTATAAATTGAGGCCTCAGCTTCATTTGTAAGAGTTAGACATAGTTGAGATAAGTTAGAACTGAAAGAAGAGTTAGTATTTTTTTTAGAGCAAGTGTTGAAACATTGTGAATACATGAGGTGTTGCAAATCTAGGTGATTCAATACAAGTAAAAACATTGCTCTTTGGCGTTCTTTCCTGTGTTAATAACTTTTTCATGTTTCTTGTTTTCAAGATTTTTAAGAAACTACTTTGAAGTTATGGTTGCATGTTAGATTTTAGATTTATATGTGATGCAATTGTGTTAGTGATCCAATATTTGAAGTGTTTGAGCAATCCTTGGTCCATACTTTTAGTAGCTTTTTGATTGTAAGTTGCTATGTAAAGTTAGCCTGGGCCTAAATATTGTGTGCTAAGTTCATTTGTGGGTATTTGTTCATTTCAATTATAAAATGAGGTTGATTTTTGTGAATGCTCCATGATCTAAAAATATTGATTACCTTAGAAGATTGCACTATTTTTGTGAGATTGCAGGTTAAATAAGGGTTTAGCAAGAACTAGTTTTGGAATGATTGGTCCACCTTTAATGTTTGATTGTTTACACAATTGGTCTTAGGTTTTAGCTTAGAAATTTCTCTTTGAACCCTTTATCTTTTTCTATTTCTTTTAAATCTAGGTTAGTTTTAGAATTACAGAAGCACTGATATATTGCAAGATCTGATGAGTTTGAAGCATCCAACATTTGTTTTGTAAGGTCCCTTTTGATTACCAGCATTTTCACATTATCACTGAGTTGTTTTTGCATTATCAAGACCTGACATTAGAGACCTTGGGGTTACCTCTTGAGGCTTTCTTATAGAGATTTACCTTTCAAGAGAGATAGGATACTTCTATTCTGTCTGAGTTGTTGTTGCACTGAAAACACCATCAATAGATTGGCGCTAGGAGGGCCTGAATAAGCAAGATGGAGCATTTTCTATCTACAATTTCTCAAAGGTTTCGAAGAAGAACCAGATCTATGCTAGGGGAGGAAGATTTCTAGGAGTTACAAGCCCCCACCAGGTCAAGAAGGACTAAAAGAAGGGGAGAATCATCATCAGCTCAACCACCTTTTCCATCCTCTTTGCCATCTTCACCTTCATCCAGCCCATCTTCCTTTGATTCTAAAATCAATCCCATTCAGTGGCCCTAGCTAGCTATTAGTCAAGCACTACCACCTCCACCACCACCAATGGCTTTCTTGGAAAATAACACATCACCCTTGTCCTTTAACAACTACAATGTCATGCCAAAGAATCATGAGCACTTCTGCTCCAAGTTCCATGGCAATGACCCTAATAGGACAGTTGAGGAGCACATTAGGATTTTCCAAACCTTCCTTAGGGATAGGGGAATTAATCATGAAGATGTTGCATGTAGGATTTTCCCATATTCCCTATAAGAAGATTCCTTTTACTGGTACAATCATCTACTTGTTGGATACATACACAATTGGACTAACCTTGAAAAATCCTTTTTGCAAAAGTTTAAAATCCCCGTTAATGATAATTAGTTGTATTTTCAGTTTACCAAGGTTAAGAGGGATGTCAATGAGCCTGTAGGGTCATTTAACAATAGATTCCACTGTGAATACACTAGATTGTAGGAACCCTATGTTGTGGACAATGTTATTTCCCTGGAAGTTTATTATGAAGCACTTGATAGCCTTATAGCCACCTTCCTTAAATGGAGACCAAAATCTCCTAACACTTTGCTTGATGCTTACACGAAAGTAGTTAAGGTTAGTATAGATTTGAGGCAACATTTGTCTAGACCCTTTCCATCTTTAGGGCTTGCTACTCCCCTAGGGAAAATTCAAGCACTTAATCAGGATTTGACCAATCATACACCAATTATGAATCTTGTGCCACAATTTCCCTTGTTCCCACATCTAGTTCCTCCATTGAATTAGACCCTACCAATGCCTAGTTATCCTCAGAACATCAATCAACCCATCAATCCACAACAACAGGAAAGTTTTCCAACCTACTTGCAAAATTATGAAGTGTTGAACCAATCCTTGAGCTTAGAGGCACCACCAAGATATTCTAAAAATAATGTAGGTTCTACATCCTATAGTAATTCTGGAAAAGAGAGGCTAGATGAGTTGACAGAACAAGTCAAGAAGCTGACCATTGAAGTCACTTATTTGAGGAATCAGAATAATCAACTTCAAGTTCCTCAGAGAAATATACAGTCCAATTATAATAAGGAAAATAGGGATTCTACACAAGGGTATGGATAGAACCTTGATAGAGGATAGTCATCTGGACAAGGATTTGATAGAAGGTAGCCTCCTAGACAAAACAAAACATGGAATACTACGAAAAATAATGGTGGTGTCCCTACTCCATTGGATCAACCTGCCAATCAAGATAAACCTTCAAGTGGAGTGTACTTAGTTGAGGAAGCCTTATCTAGATGGTGCAAACTCCATAAGACAAATTAGCACTCTGAGTTAGATTGTCCTAAATTTCAAACTATTGCATCTATCTTCTAGTATGAAGTTCAAAAAGTAGAAAATAACTCCAATAATCAGGAATTGGTACCATTTGGTCCTTATGATTCTTCAGTATTGGTTTTGAACCATGCTCCTTTCCTACAAAGTGAAGAAAATGGACTAGAACAAGAGGCAAGTGAACAAGATGACAAAACATAACAAGTATGCAATGAAGATAAAATTTCATAGTTGTTCCATGAAGGTACTAAGAATGATAATGGTCCTTTGGATGAGGAAGAAACAAGTGTTGAAGAAGTTTAGATGTTCCAGCAACCTACGAGAAAATATGATTTGAGGAATAGGCAAGCTCGAGGCCCACTCACTACTTCAATTCCTCCAAATGACTTTTCTACACTGCTTGATCTACATGCTATTAATAATCCATCTTATCCTCGTGTTCCAACACAATATATTTCAAAAGGAGGACAAGTTGATCTCTCAAAAGGGAAGAACATTGATGCAGGAAAGGAAAAGTTGGTGGACCATTCCAAGGACACCCATGTTGATATAAGTACAAAACAATTGGGTGAGTATGTAGCTAAGGAACTTAAGAAATCAAAGGTAAGTCTTTCTTCTTTTGAATTGTTAAGGGTTCTTGCTATTAGAAATGCAGTCCTAGGAGCTTTCAAGGCTAATGTAGTCTCTCAAGATAGGACAACTAGTGAACTAGCTGGGAAAATTTATAGCTCACAAACATCAAAAGACCAAGGTCAAGGGTAGTCTAAGGATAAAGGGAAAGAAAAGGATAGGAATCAAGTTGCACAAGTTGATACTCAAGTGAGTCTATTTCAAGGAAAGACTGAAACCCCTCCTTTTCTGATTTCTATTTGCATCTTTGAAAAAAACTTGCATAATTTCCTCTTAGATTAAGGAGCCCCCACAAATGTCATTCCCTTCACTATTTTTCGAGCCTTAGGTATTACTCCTATAGCTTCTCAATGAAAGGTAACTCATTTGGATAAGACAGAGGTGAATGCATTAGGAGAACTAAATATGATTCCCATGCAAGTTGCATTAGACCCTATGATCCAACATACCATCAACTTTCAAGTTACAAACATCCCTGATGTGTATGGTGTGATATTAGCCAAGGATTTCACTAAGGCATTAAATGGGTATGTGTCCATTGACCATTCTCAAACATGGATTCCCTAGAAAGGAGTGCCAAACCATATTAGAATTGAGAGGGAACCAAGGATGAAGTATGTGATTATTGAATACCAAAATACCTCAAATGAAGTATTGGTATTCAAAGCTAGCCTAGGGAATTATGTACTGGCAGCCTCTCCCTAGGAACCAAATACGGATGAAATTTTTATGCTGCAAGATGTATCCAAGGATCTTACTCAAGAATCCAGCACTACTGGAGTGTTAGTAGAATCAATAGAAGAAGGGGATGATCAAGAAGATAGTCAGCTCAGCCTATTCGATAACTTCCAAGAGTTTATTCAAAAATACATAGAAGACCAAATCCAGCTAGGTAGAGATATGAACTTTGAAGAATTGATTCTTTCGAATTGGTGCAGAGTCCACAATGCCTCTCACTTGGAGTTAGAATGTTGCCTATGCAAAACAACAATGGAGAAAATAAAGAATTGCATCAATCCACCTCCAGCTGTTAGGATAAGTGTGCAAAGTATTCAAGATGATCCCAAAGGAAAAAGGCCTTTGTCTCAGGAAGAGCCTCTGAGTAGTAGCAAAACCAATGAGGAAAAATCAAACAGGTCAAGAGCTACTAGTTGTTGGACACTCATATTTGATGGATCGAAGTCCAAACAAGGAGTTGGAGTTGGGTTTGAACTAATCATTCCTAGATGTAAAAAAAAACTCGCTGCTCATAGACTCTAGTTCCATTGCACTAATAATGTAATGGAATAAAAAACCTTAATTCATGGACTATTGATGGCATTGAGAAAGAAAGTTAAATTTTACAAGTCTTTGGAGATTCTGAGCTGGTAGTTAGGCAAGTCAAAAAGAAGTACTCATGTCGTGATAGAAGGATGACCAATTATAGACATAGAGTGTGGGATTTAATTGAGGGGTTTGATGCTTTTAACATTCAACCGATACCCTAAAGTAAGAATCAAACTGCAGATGCTCTAGCGCAAGCATCAAGCACATTACAGCCTTTGTCACTCTTAGGACTAAAAAAGTTCACTGTGGAGCTCACTCTGGTACCCTCAGTTCCTGATAATGTAACCAATTTTCAAGTGTTCGAGGATGAAAAACACATTTTGGATTTCATTACAAGATTTGATGTATTCACTTCTCAGATAGTTGATGAGGTAGAGCCTCATGAGGCTGAAATGGACTTGAAAGGAGTTATCAACCTAAAAACCAACACAATTCCTAGAGGGATGGTATAGTTGGAAAGAATCTTTGACCTAGAGAGAATAAAGGATCAAGAGCAGTAGAACAAAAAGGATTCTATTAGCAACCAACGTGACACATATAACATGGGAACTCTGGATGATGTTAAGAGCATTTTCATTAGGAAGGTGTGTACTCCTGAAGAAAGGAGGGGAATAATAGATGTACTTCATGCATACCAGGATGCCATATCTTGTAGTTATAAAGATCTAAAGATGTGTGTTGGCATATGGCTTCTAGTGTTGTCATTGATGGCAACCTAAGTCATTATTCCAGTCCGTAGATCAAAATTTGTTCCTACCGGCAGGCAGAGTGAAAAACAATGTTTTACCGGAAGTGAGAATGAAAAATAGGGTATCCAGTTATTATGTTGATCTATATGCTTCACTGGATTATCATTTTAGGTTGTGGATCTTGGGGAAGGATTTTGTGCATCTATTTTATCTTATTGTTAAGTTTTGTGTTGTCACATTAATCGGTGTATGAGTTAGGAGATCTGATAGGATGATTTTTCTATTTATTTGCTCATGGTGGTCAACTTGGTGAATGTAGTATGTCGCGGATGTATAAGAAGTAATTATTTAATTTTTTCTTGTGTTGGAAATTTTTTTTTGGGTTCCAGCATAACATTAGCCAACTTTGATATGTGTGCATTAAATATAATTTGTGATTTGAGCCGACCATTGGAGAATTTTTCATATTTCATCGAAGTCAACTTGAAGTGATTGAAATCCTTGATAGCGGGTATATATGTGAGTTTGGGTAATTTATTTTGATGTTTGAATAGGTGTGAAGAGTAGAGAAAATGTGTGTAAATATAAAAAAATCAGTTGAGCGAAGTTTGCTTGTGCAGAAGAGGATTTTTGTGAAGCGAACTAAGGCAGAGTAGAGAGAAGTCCAGAATTAGAAAGAAGGTCCAGAATCTGATCTATGAGCTTCATCAAAATTGATACCAGGAATTTGCAAATGTTACTTTCTCAGTTCAACCTTTTGTTGTAACTCAAACATTTTGTAAGGTAGTGAGCCTTCCTAATTTTGAGCAGTGAGCTCTAGGTAGTGTGCTTGAATGCATGTGCATTCCCTTTTCTTCATACTTTTAATAGATTATAAATTGTGGATTAATCTCCACTATGGATTTTCCCCTAACAGGGTTTCCACGTAAAAATCTTAGTGTTATGGTGTTTTGATTGTTTCCTTCATGTGCTTGCATCTTTACTTTTGTTATTTAAATATTATTGAACACTAATTCACCCCCCCTCTCAGTGTTCCTTAAGTCCAACAATTGGTATCATATTAGGTTCCTCTGAATAATTTTTAAAGCTTGAGATGGATCTTGGAATGCAATGGACTCTGGTAGTCTTCAACAACAACTTTTGGTGGAACTTGATGATCTTGATCAGTCTAAAGCAGAAGTCATGCAATTAAAAGCAAATCTTGAGGATGCTGAAAAATTCATTCAATCATTGAAGGCTAAAATCAATGAGTCAAGAGAAAAGAGGAAGGAGCTATGTGATCAGTTGAAGCAGAAAGAAAATAAAATCCTGGAAGATGTTCACCTGAATTAGACCTTAAAAGAAATAACTGAAGAATGTGAAAAGCTTGTTAGAGACAATGTTGCTCTAAATCTTAAGATGGAATCTATGGTAATGAGGAAAACTAAGGAGATTGAAGAAATAAGTAAGAATGAGGAGAATCTAGCCTAGTCCTTAAAAGAAAGATCTAATGAATGCAGCAAAGTTAATAGTGAATTCATTCAGCTAGAGATTGAACTACAACAATATAGAAATAATGAACAAGATCTTGAAAGACAAATAGTTATTCTTAGAAATGAACTCACTACTGCAAATGAATACAAGGATAAGTTTAAGATCAGTTCTACTAAGCTTGATGATTTGACTAAAGGACAGAAGGATGAAAATGACAAGCGAGGTCTTGGATATGACAAGGGAGAAAGCTCTAGATTTGAACATGAGGATTCTAGAAAAAGAAATCAGATGAACAAAGGAAGAAAGTATTCGGTAAGACAACCCAATGCTCAAAAGATTAATGGTCACTTCTTTGCTTGTAATAAATTCAGTCATATGGCTTCTCATTGTAGAAGTAAAATAAATTCAAGCAATCCATCATTTCTCGGTCAGTGTTTTAGTTGCAACAAGTTTGGTCATAAGTCAATTGAATGGAGAAGTATCTATGTTAGTGTAAGCAATGTTAAATGCTACACCTGTGGAAGATTTGGGCATATTGCTAATAAATTTAGATTAAGAGGAAATAAATGGAATGAATGGTCTAGAAAAAGAAATTTTGTGTGTTACAATTACAACAGATTTGGTCGCATTGCAAGATTCTACAGGAACAAAAACATGGATAGAAGAGGTTTGGTATACAAAGGCATAATTTCACAGACAGATGATAAAGGAAAAAGGAAAATGACTGTGGAAGAGATAAGAGATCATATGAAGAAAACATGGGTAAGGAAGAGTGAATCTGATGAAGGAAATAAGCCCACACTAGAAGCAAGTTCAAGTAATTCCTCCAGAAATTGATCTCAGGCCATTGGCCTAGGGGGAGTTTTTCAAGAAAATCCTTTGTCCCCCTATCGGTAGCTAGCACCAAAATGCAGGAAATTGTTAGTAGTTGTGCTAAATAGTTTACAAATTTTATAGGTGGTCATTTATGTAGAAATTTGAGAAGTAGAAGGTACGCATATGGATTTTTCTTTTTGTTGTCTGAGAAATCAGAGTATCCAGAACACCTAGGGAAAAAAAATTAATGTGATAAAGAGGTTGGGTGTGCGAGTTATAGAAGCGTATTTGGAACCATCATTTGTCACTATGCATTAAATAAGAATAGGAGGAGAGCCTCTGCAACATAATTTTGAAGCAGTAAAGAAATTTTGGCAGTGAATTCATCAGGTATTTAAGTTGCTTGTAAAATTCTCACTAAATTTGGTATTCAGTAGAAAACTTGTTCAGTACAGAAGGAAAAATGAAGCAAATCAAAGGAATTGTGAATTTACATTAATACAGTAGTAAAAAGATTAGGTATGTGAGAAATATGTTGTTGGCCCATGAATTGAAATGACTTGAAGGTGTGAAACACAGAAGTTTGGACATTTGGAGTGAATTTCCATACTTTGATAACGTGGAAGTCGTTAGGTTTATCTTGAACAAATTAAATGATGGCATTTTAACTCTAGATAAACCCTATCACATTTCGAAAGAGGTAATCAAGAATTTAACTAGATTATTCAATGTTGGGGATATTCTAAAAAAGAAGTTGATTCAGAACAAGGAGGTCGAAACCCTAACCAAAGTAATAGGAGATCAAAGGGCTTTGATAATTTTGACGATCAAAGATCTGATAATAAGGTATATTGCGCATGGAATTTCATACAAAATATTTTTCAAAAATAGGGAAGGTGCAACCTCGATAGGCACAGTTTATATCTCTCATAAAATGATAATGGAGGATCATGATTTTGATATGTGTGGATTGCTAAAAGATCAATTGATGGAAAATGTGCAACTAACAAAGGAGGCAGATTACCCCTTTAGGTTTGGTACCTTGGTCATATGTCTTGTGATGTATTTTCTGAGTTTCTTTCCACAAACTGATAATGTTGTCTGGAAAGAAAATGAAATAGTTTGTAAACAAAATTTTGAACACTCTAATACTTTGGAAAATTGTGAGCAAGAGTATGCAAATTTCTTTAAAGAATTGCTAGGGAAGTTTGGAGCAATTAGCATTGTCATTCTAGTAAGAAAACTTGAAGTTGGATCTTCTTATGGTGAGATGGAGAGGAAGAAGAGAAAAGCACAAGAGATTGTTGATTACACTCCTCCGGCGCACAAGTCTCCAAAAATTGAAGGAAAAGGTAAAGATCTAGTAATTGTGGACATACCAGATGAAGAATCTGATGAGTATACTCCAAGAAAAGAACTGGAATCAGTTGAACCAAATGTATTTATGGTAGAAGGAAGTGAAGAAGAAGGTGTTTTATCCAAAGCAAAGATATTGCAGCTTTTTTAGGAGAAAGATGGGATGTAGAGAATTGCAGACATATGGTCTGATAGACCCTCTTACGAGTAGGACCTGATCGAGAGCACACTAAGTACTTATTTTGTGCACAATAACATTGGTTTGGAGAGTTTGCAGAATGTGTTTCCTGAACAGATGATTTAGTGCATTAAGGATGCCATAGTCTCTGTGTCTTGGGACAAGAAAGAGGGAGAAATAATTCTACATCTAAAGGAGCAATTCAGGCTATCTCTCACCAAACTAAAAAGGAAAAATGAATGTGTTGAGGCAATGCATAAATACAGCCAATAACATCTACTAGTATTGTCTTTGTTGGCCTCATACAATTGGGAAATACAAAGATAAGCGAGAGAAGATTGAATCTAAGCTATAAAAAATAGGTAGGATTATAACATATTTTAGGATTAGGATGGTGCAGTTAAGAAAAGGATTCAAGTGTTGTAGTCTGAGCATACAAAAAAAAAATTCACCAAAAACAACCTTGTGGACGCCTTTTTGAAAGTTAAGGATTTAACCGAATGCAGATTGGAGCAGTTGATTGGGGTTCTGAGGAAAGGAGAGAAATTAGAAGAGGCAATCACAATTCTAGAATCCCTCATCGAGATTATCAACTGGACATCAAAGAACAACAGGATGATAATAATAATTGGGATTGCAGTAGAAGCTTGGAGGATATTTCTTCTGGAAATGAAAGATAAGTACAAGATAATTTTTTGACTCGAGTAGCAGTTGTATTTCTTCAAATTTTGATCAAATTTTTGAAAGGGCGAGAGAGTGCAATGAAAAGTATGTTTTTCATTGATTTCAAAGGGGGAGAGAGAGTAGTGAAACATGCTTTATCATTCTAAGGGGAAGATGTGTTTTGAAATTCTTGCAGCATAATCATATTGGTTCTGACACTTAGTCATTTTTCACTAAGTGTTGCCATCAATGCCAAAGGGGGAGATTGTTGGCATATGGCTTCTAGTATTGTCATTGATGGAAACCTAAGTCATTATTCTGGTTCGCAGATTAGAATTTGTTCCTACCGACAAGCAGAGTGAAGAACATAGTTTCACCAGAAGTGAGAATGAAGAACATGGTATCTCGTTAGTATGTCGATCCGTATGCTTCACCAGATTATCATTTTAGGTTGTGGATCTTGGGGAAGGTTTTTGAGCATCTATTTTATCTTATTGTTAAGTTTTGTGTTGTCACATTAATCGGTGTATGAGTTAGCAAATCTAGGAGGATGATTTTTATGTTTATTTGCTCATGGTGGCCGACTTGGTGAATGTAGTATATCGCGGATGTATAAGGAGTAAATATTTAATTGTTTCTTGTGTTGGAAATTTTTTTTTGGGTCCCATCATAACATTAGCTGACTTTGATGGGTGTGCATTAAATATAATTTGTGATTTGAGCTGACCATTGGAGAAATTTTCATATTTCTCTGAAGCCGACTTGAAGCGATTGAAATCCTTGATAGCAAATATATATGTGAGTTCAGGTAATTAATTTTGATGTGTGAATAGGTGTGAAGAGAAGATCAGATGTGTGTGCGAATATCAAAAAATTAGTTGAGCAAATTTTGCTTGTGTAGAAGAGGATTTTTGTGAAGTGAACTAAGGCAGAGCAGAGCAAAGTGCAAAATCAGACAGCAGGTCTAGAATCTGATCTATGAGCTTCACCGAAACTGATACCAGGCATTTGTAGATACTACTTTCTCAGTTCAACCTTTTTTTGTAACCCAAACATTTTTTAAGGTAGTGAGCCTTCCTAATTTTGAGCAGTGAGCTCTAGGTAGTGTGCCTAAATGCATGTGCATTCCCTTTTCTTCATACTTTTAACAAAGTATAAATTGTGGATCAATCTCCACCATGGTTTTTCCCCTAACAGGCTTTCCACGTAAAAATCTTGGTGTTATGGTGTTTTGATTGTTTCCTTCATGTGCTTGCATCTTTACTTTTGTTGAAATGTTGTAAACGGGTTAAGGTCTTAAATGAAATGTAAACATTGTTGAACACTGATTCACCCCCCCTCTCAGTGTTCCTTGAGTCCAACACGTGTGATACTTCGATCATTACGCATACTATTCCTCTCAAACCAGGTGCCAAACCACTTAGGAAAAGACAAAGACCAATTAATGCCTTGTTGGAACCAATTATCCAAAAAGAAGTATAGAAATTATTTTATGCCCACATCATATCCCAGTCAGACACTCTACTTGGGTTGCTAACCTGGTTCCAGTGAGGAAGAAAAATGGAGTAATCAGGCTTTGTGTTGACTTCATAAATCTTAATCGTGCCTCAAAAAAAGACAATTACCCTATCCCATCGTTAGATGAAGTTTTGAAAAATATTAATGGATCCCAAATGATGTCCTTCCTAGATGGATACTTAGGGTATAACCAAGTCATGGTACAATATGAGGATAGACACAAGACTTCCTTCACCATGAAATGGGGTACCTTTTCTTATAGAAGAATTCCTTTTGGATTAATCAATGCAAGGGATACCTTTCAAAGGGCCATGGACATAGCCTTCAAGGACATCATTGGTAAGTGTATCATCATCTATAGGGATGATCTGACTATTTTCTCAAAGAAAAGAGGTGATCATATTTCAGATTTATGCAAAGTATTCTAGAGGTGTCGGGAATTTGGTATCTCGCTCAATCTTAAGAAGTGTGTCTTCAGAGTGACTGAGGGAAAGTTTCTAGGCCATGTTATCTTAGAAGATGGCATATCCATTGATCCAGAATGAATAGAAGCTATACTGAAAATCCAACCTCTAGCCAATAAAAAGGAGATGAAATTTTTCTTTGGGAAAATCAATTTCATTGGGAAGTTTATTACTGGATTTGCAAAGATAGTTAAACCTTTGAATGCTATGTTGAAACAAGATGCAAAATTTGAATGGAATACTGCAGAAAAGGAGGCTTTTTTAAGAAATCAAGAGGGAAATAATTGATGCCCAATAGCTAATGTCCTAGTGTTGTTGAGTCCAAATTATTTTGAGCCCTTTTACATATATTCATTTGCATCTGATCATTCTTGTGCTGGTATGTTAACTCAAAAATATGACCAAGGAAGTGAGAACCCTATAGAATTCATGAGTGCTCCATTGAAAGATGTAGAATTGAAGTACCCCGGTGTGGAAAAAAAAGCTTAATATTTGGTCAAAGGTGTGAAGAAATTTTGACACTACATCTTGAGAAACAAAGTCTTCACAATAGTGCTAGACCCTCCAATCAAGCTTTTGCTGATGTAGAGTGAATTGGGGGAATGAAGGGAGAAATGGGTTACAATTCTAAGGGAGTATGACATCAAAATACAGCCCATGAAACTTGTGAGAGGGCAAGTATTGACTAAGACTATGGCTGAAATTGGTCCTGATATCACATCCCAATAGTACCACCTCCAAGATGTCTCTCTAGATAGATGGTATGATGATATTGTCTATTATTTGTTGAATCAAAAGTGTCTTGACCATCTCAACACAATATAGTGGAGAGTCCTACATTTAAAGAGTGATAGCTATATGTTGAAAGGGGTTATCCTATATAAGAAGAACCATGAAGGCATTTACCTTCGCTATCTTGGAAAAGAAGAGGTTGCCCAAGTGATGATAGAATTTCATGATAAGTATGGTACAGGCCATGGTTTTGGACCAACTACTGTAAATAAAATCTTAAGGGAAAGATATTATTGGCCCACCTTATTCAAGGATGCACACAATCACGTCAAAACCTGCCATGTATGTCAACTGCAGCAAGGAGAAACATTTAGCACTTCCACTTCTGCTAGTGATTGAGGTAAAACCATTTGCACAATGGGGATTGGATTTCATTGGTCCAATGAACCCACCTTCCTCTATAGGCCATAGGTACATTCTTACCATAATTGATTATTTTACTAGATGGATGGAAGCTCTTGCTTGCAAACAGTGTACTTCTGAAGTAGTGATCAATTTTCTGGAATCGGGTACTATCAATCGCTTTGGTTTTCCAAATGCTTTAGTCTATGATAATGGTCCTGCATTTGCTTCATTAAACTTTTCTGGATGGGATTTTGATCATGGTATCATTATTAAGTTTGCTTCTAACTATTACCCACAAGGAAATGGTTTTGGTTGAGTCAACAAACAAGATCCTTTTGACATTAATCATTTGCAAACTCTTAGAGAGAAATCCAAAAGATTAGCACACCCAGCTTAGATTTGTGCTTTGGGCAGATCGTACTAGACAAAAATCCTCTCTAGGAACCTCTCCTTATCACCTTGTGTATGGTCTTGAGCCAATTTCCAATCCAACTAAAAATCTCCACCTTGCAATTCATTAATGATTATTATGATGAAGGGGATAGACATGAGGATCGTTTGGTTGAGCTTCAACAACTTGAAGAGAAGAGAGATGAAGCATTAGAGAACTTTGCTAAACACCAAGGAATTGTTAAGAGATGGTTTGATCAAAAGGCCAAGGTAAAAGAATTCAAAATCTTTGATCTAGTCTTATATTGGGACAAAACACATGATAAAAGGGGAGAACATGGAAAATTTGACAAGCTTTGGCTTGGCCACTTCCAGATCTCAGAGATATTGGGAGATAATGCTTTCCATTTGAAGACCCTCACTGGAGAGGATGTCCCATTTCCTATCAATGGGCAGTATTTGAAGCATTACTTCATGGCTTGAGCTATTTTCAACTCTCCTTTGTAAATAGTTAGTTTAGGTGTTGGTTTCTTTTGGGTTTTCTTTTTATTTTTCTTTATTTTCTACTTTGGTTGGTTTGTCGTTGCTTTGGTTTTTTTTTTGTTCTAGTTAGTGTAAGTTTTCTTTAGTTTATGTTTTGGTTTGGTTTTGTTTTGTGTTTCCGGTTTTGGGTTACCCTGTTCTCTTCTGGGAGTTGTGTACCTACACAAAAATCAATCATTATCAGGACTGCTCTAAGTATTTCCTTTACAAACTCTAATCATCCTTCTAGGATAAGTTGGTGGAAGTCCTTTATTTTGTGTCATATGTGCTAAATGCTTAAAGTGGATGAGTCCATGGATTAAGTTAGTTCCAGAATGTGCTTGGGTCTTATACTTATACACACATCTTAAGAATCTTGAGGTTGTTGAAGGTTCCTTGAGAATTTTGGACAAGTGAAAAATCCTACTTTTGCTTCAGCACCACTGTGGTTCTCATCCCTGAGTGTGAACTTCATTGTTCATAGGTTGACATGAAAATAAAAAGAAAAGAATATCAGAAAAGGAAGAGAAAAGGAAAATATTGAAAATCAAAAGAAGAATTCAACCTATCAGGAGTATCTGAATATCTCTACTTGGGCTATGGACACCTGGCTGGCAGTAGAGCTATGTTCGGGAGAATCACAATGATAACCTCGTCGGGGCTATGGATGTCTGACTGGCAGAAAGGATCTATCCAAGTTGCTTTTGGAGTTAGAACCTTTACATAGCTTGACCTGACTGACCTTGGTTCCTTGCAATAGTTGATAGAGGGAAATGAATGCATTTGCACACATTGGGATTCTAGCACAAAAAGGACTACTTATCCATTGGCTTTGAAACTTTATTTATGTTTGACTTGATGTGAGAACTAAAATCAGAGTTCTAGGTCCTTGATTTCAGTTTGTCATCGAAATGCTTTAGAGCATTTCCTCGGCAGAGTCACCATTTGTTGTGCAATTTTCCCGCACATGCCCACTAAGCAGGGACACTCTTTTGGTTGGTTTTGTTTTCTTTTTTGCTCTAGGGTCTTGACCTTTTCCCTTAAGGGATAGGTCTCTCAGTCTTGATTTTTTTTCACCCAAGAATTCATGGTCTAATCTACACTCAGGGTGTCTTATTACAACATCATGATAGCATGCTAAGCTCTTGGAAAATCGACCTCAATCCAAAATTTCAACTTAGGGGTAAAATTGGCTAAGTATGGGACATGCTCGATAAATCCAAGGTAGCTCAAATTACTTGAACCTTAATCTAGCCAAAATTTTTGAGCTACCTCATATTTTCCTAGTCCGGAGTGTCCTTGTATCCCCGAGTCTTGTTAAACATCCTTTTAAAGCATTTATTGTGTGTGGCTAGTGGATTTTAAATGAAATATGGAAGGGTATATTTTTAACTCATGTTATTTTTTGGGGTCATTTTGCATTGTGAGTATTTGAAACTTGAGAGCTTGCTTCATTTTGTGATTTGAAAACACCAAGAAGTAAGGATTGTGTTCCCGACTAGTCATTGTGGTATTCTTCAAGCACTCATCGAGTTCCTTCTCTCCATGCCCCATTTCAAGATGTAAGCAAAGTTGATCCCTACATAAACCTCCAAATCCAAAGTTGTTGTAGTGTAAGAGGAAGTGAGAAAGAGAGTTAAAATAATGAAGTATAACTTCAAGGGTATATGGTCGGAATCTAGAATTTCTTCTACTTGGGCCAAGATTGCAAACACAAACATGCATGCTGACTATGATGACTTCCAACAAAGGATGTTTGGTAATGCACTCACTCAACTAGCCCAAATTCTCACCCACATTGGTCTAGCTCAAGCAGCAGTGTTCCCACCCACACAATTGTGCCCTAAGTTGGTTCTAGAATGTGCAAGGAATTATGACTTAGACAAGAGAATCACAGTTGGGCCACAAGGTAGAGTCCTAACCAATCTCACAAAAGAGTCCATTGTAGGAGTATTTAACATTGCCTCACATCATAAGCTAATCGAGGAGATAAACATTGGAGAAGCTATAAAATTCTATGATGAGGATCCCAACAGAGCCTTGGATATGATGAATAGTTCCTAGATACTGAAGCCAAACCTCATTATTCCAAGCTACCCAAGCAACTACATAGAAGTGATTTCAAGTTGGAATACCATGATGTCATAACTCTCCTGGGTAGAGTAATGGGGGTAGAGGATTCTCATGTTTTCCACACTTGGATGTTTTATCACATCACATAAATCATGGGTGAAAAACATTATCACTGGGCTAGAATCATAAGCAATAACTTGAATGCACAGTTAAGGAGTGTGCAGGAGACCAATAGGTTCACCATGACCTCATACCTTGTATATATGTTGGCAAGTAAAACTAGGTACAAGGGTCTCACTTGTAAAAGGAACCGTGGTAAACGATAGGATATGGGACATCTACCCACAATTTCAATATAAAACAACCAACTACAGGAGAGAAAATGATGCATTCTTCATGTACATTCCCAAGTTGCTACAAAATGCTCTCCATGTTAGAGTTTCATTTGATGCAATGGACTTGATCAAACAATACAGGCAGTGGTTCATTCAATTTCAAAGATTCACATACATCCGGATATAAGGGACTCTTGTTGTCCCTCTCATATTTCCCAAATACCCAGCTAATAAACTTATACTATTGGAGGTGACAAGGAAAATGGTAGCCTTTGAGACAATTTTACAAAAGGATCTGCATAAGAAGGGGTTGGGAGCAGAATTCCCATTGAGAATTGGAACTCTAGAAGCATGCCACTCCATTCAAAGTGCCCAATATTCTAAGAAGGAGATGGCATAGTTTGAATTATATTCCCACAACAATAGGAATAACTTTGATCCCTATGGCAAGGCTCAGAAACAAGCAAATAGAGTATTCAAGCACAAGGATCACATTGAAGATTATTGGGCCAATTGTCGAGATGAATTTGTAGTCATCAGAAGGAGATTCTCTAGGCTTCCCCTCAACTTGATAAGGCTTTGCAAGGTTATAGAGGTTCCAGATCAAGTCCAAGATGATGATGCAGACCTAAATCAATATCATGATTTTGAGCCTTATAAGAACAAGCCTCTATGTCTAATAAACTGGTCAGAAGAAGTGACAGATCTGGACCAAGTGACGGAGCCAGTAAAGAAATATTCCAAGCTTTGGGTGAAGCATAAAGTGTTGAAACTAGAGGCTGATGGCACCAAGTTTACCTATGATTTGATGGGAAATCTAGAGTCCCAATCTAAAGTAGAAGCAAAATTTGAAAAGGGTGACACTGTTGAGCTCCATGATGGACATGGTCAGGAGGATGATGAAACAACAACGGGGGGAGTTAACTCTAACGCCTCATTGGCAGGCCTCTTCCCATTCAATACCTTAGAGGTAGGAGTAGTAGGAGGCCACAAAGGCTGAAACATAGAGGAATCCCCATAGGGACCCTTCCCCGTCCCATACCAAATGGGCTGAGGCACCATGGGTAAGACGGGAAGTTCAAATGCTAGACGCTTGGGCTTTCGCTAAGTGGGAACCATTGAATTCTCTAGAAAACGCCTAGGAGTAGAGGATGATGGCATCACAGTAGGGTGAGAGGAAGCGACAAGTGGAACAATGGAAGAGGAGGAGGAAGAACCTTGAGCACACTTCTCTTGCTCCCTTCTTCGAATCAAGGTGGTCTCACTATCTACCTTTAGGCAAGCTCTATGCGAGATGGCATAGGGAGAAGGAGGGTATCTCACTTTAGGTGCTATGCCCCCACTCTTGTACTTCACATAAGTTTAGTACAAGAGATCCATCCTAGTTGAAAGTGGACCAACGGGCGTAGGCCAAAAGTGATCTAGTGAGTAGACCCCATGTACAATCGGCGACTTACAGTTGATGTCATGGACTACGTGCACCGTACCCTCATGGAAAAACTTTAGACACTTATGAACTACCAAGGGAACTACATTCATAGCAACCAACCAGGGGGTACCCAGTTTCACTCTAAAGAGCTCAGACCCTAGGATAATGTCAAAAAGTGCATTTATGGATCTAGGTCCAACTAAGACTGACAAGGTGATGCAACAGATGGGAGGTATGAAAATTCCATCGTGTGTATGAATAGTGCTCCTAGATTCGTCATACCCATCTTTGTGTAAGAAAATAATCAGCATAATCTCCTCAATGATGACATTCACCCGACACATAGGGTCAATAAGAACACCTATTATAGTGTTTCCATTGATTTGTGCGGCAATGTATAAGGGATATGGTTCTTTTTTGTAATTCATCGGCAAGTCCTGTGAGGTGAAGGTTATGTCAGGAGATCCACTTGTAGGTTGCACCAATGGGATGGGTAGATGTAAAAGGGAGGCCATTTCTTCACACACTAACAAAACTTTTACAGAGCCCCCAAGGATTTCGCAACTAGACAATGACCCACATAAGGTTTTGTTTCACGATGCTTATGGAACCTTCCAGCTATGCCACTAGGGGTCATAGGTTGGGTTGCACGGCTAGGAGATTCACAACACGAAAACACATAACACTCTTAGGATACGAGGAAAGGGTCTTTCAACACTGCTAAATGGAACCAAAAATGGTTCACGTCGAGCTCACCAAGATGTAGAGGAGGGAGACCAACC
Organism: Sequoia sempervirens; assembly: GCA_007258455.2. Lineage (NCBI taxonomy): Eukaryota > Viridiplantae > Streptophyta > Pinopsida > Cupressales > Cupressaceae > Sequoia > Sequoia sempervirens. The sequence continues at coordinate 847,096,864 of VDFB02281492.1, read as the reverse complement.
ACACCAAGGATCCAAGTCACAAAGAGCTAAGAGCGGATGGCTTTCCTAATCTACCTCAACCGTGTAGACATTTTACTTCAAGGATAGACAATGAAGAGCACTCTTAAGTGCTTTTGTCATTCTACTAACCCAAGAGTTTTGATAGGGCAAAACGAGCAGGATTTTGGAATCTAAACTATACCTTAGACAATTCTTTGTTAAAGGACAACAACGCAAGTTAGGGACAATAGCATGACACGCTGGCATCTCACTGGGGCGTTGGCATCCATACAACCAAAAAATGCAAAAGTACAATAAGAATACCAGGAATCTACTAACAACTTATCAAATAAGGTTTAACATGCTAACTAAAGTAATAACTAATAGAATAACTAAAATAACTAAAAAGATGATAAAGAAGATGACAAGGATTAAGGTGATAAAGATTAACTCACAAGGAGTCAAATTTTCTAGCAAGCTCCACATGAGCACATACCTACACACACTTGAGAGAGGAAACATATTGGGGTTATATAGGGGTTTGTCACAGTCAAACCCCTACTTTCGTGTTTCCACCTCCATGGACACCCAGATAGATCGAGAGATAGAAATATGCTAAAGAAAATAGTGCTAGAATGGAAATGGAATCAAATACAAGAGACACAAAGCTACACAAATCCAGCAACAAAGTAAACAAAAGCATTACCACCCTCGACCAAAGACACTCAAGGCCAATGAGAGAGGAATACAAGCTCATAGCAATGGTAGAGCTGACATAGCCAAAACAATGTCAAAAGTAGTCTCATTAGGCACCAAGCTGCAACTTATGTGGTAGAATACATGGGATTTTGTGGTGTTGGAAAGGTGAAGCTAGTGGTGCAACAAGTTGCTCAAATATATGAAGATCAAAAGTGGTGTGTAGAAGCTCAATAATTGTCTAGAAGATGAAGAATTGATAAAAGGATGGAATGTGGATCAAAGATAGCCATTTGAAGATGAAAAAGAAGGGAAAGAGTTGTTCAAAGGTTAGTAGGAATGTGCAGGGGTGTTACATTTCATCACCAATGGAGAATGTAACGCTTCTACAGATTCCAAAGGCAGGAATCATGTTAGGACGACAATGAGTTGTGCAAATGTTTGTGTCATGCATGCATCCCCAACATATATTCCCTAATCGACACTAAAAAAAAGCACCAAGTGAATGGGGTATGGAATGAGGACATAGAATTACTTGGTCAGATTTGATTTTTCTAAGGTGGAGGATGTTAAAGGGGAATTATTAATGGAGGAGAGTATTGGTGGTAACAAGGAGTAGGGTATCTAATTATAATGCTATTATGATGCAATCTCCCAAGTATCTATTCATAAAATAAATACTTCCTACTTTTCATTAGTATAGGAAAGAATGCACACTAGGGGTACACAATAAAAAGGAGAAATAATTATAATATATTTTTAAGGTACAATCCCCTCAATGCATGTGCATAACAAAAATAATTCCTTCCATTCCTTCTTTCCTTTTTGGAGGGTGAAGGTTGGTTTGGGATTCAAATAAGGGAAAGCAGGATAGACAATTACCTTGGCTTGTTCAATACCCCACTATTGAGGTGTATTGGGCCTTGATTCAAGAGAATAGATTGGATTGTGCCCTTTTGTAGAAGGGTTGGGGTTTGACTCCTTGGGAATCTCAATAGTCATTGGGCGAATGTGAATTCATCCATAAGGTTGCATGCCAACTAAGAAGGTGTAGTTCTATGACAATCTTCCTTCTAAAATGCCTTTGGGGAAACCCATTGGAAAGGATATTGTTTGTCAATTAGGGAAAACTAGCTATACCCAGACCATCAAACCAACTAATGGTATATGTGTTTGATGGTACACATTACTCCAAGAAACGTCTAGTGTTGCTCCCTTGAGGGAGATCTCTATTGGATTCACATATAATTTTTTTAAGTTAGAAAAATTAAAAATGTGCAGCCACCATATTAATGTCATTATTTTAACAAAAAAATATTTTGAATATATAAGAAAAGGTTATACAATATTGATAATATTGTTGTAAATTATAATTGATCTACATTTAAAAACTAATAATAAATAAAATATGCAACAAAAATTACAAAATATATATGCATGCCCTAGATATTAGTGGTAATGATCTATATTTAAGAAATTGTGAATTTATCTTATCTCTTAAAAAAACATTATGACATAATATTACTTGTTAAAAGTACTATAAAATATAAAAATAGTTTTTAACAAATATTTTTTAAATTAAACAAATTATTTTTTCAAATTATATATAGATAGATAGATAGAATAAAGAAAGTGAAAGATTGATTAGAAATGTTGATTTGAGTGTCTGTTGTCAAAAGGTGGGATAAATTATTGTGGCATCACCAAAATTTTGTAATATTTAATTAAATAATAATATTAAATTGAATATCTTTTCACAACAAATAATTCCTAAAATATTCAAATTATTTTATTTAGTTTTTTTTTTGGAATTATTTTATTTAGTTAAACTTTGAACATTATAAATATTTCAAATCAAGATTGAATGACAAAATTGTGAATTATGATTGAAGGAAAAAATTGGGATAGTTTATTATTCTTGATTTAGACTCCATTCCTTGTTCCACCAGATAACAATTAAATCAGATGGAACCAAAAATCACCAAGGGATCAAACTTAGCCATCACATCTAGTGATTTGAACTTCAATAGATGATGAAATCAAGAAATATACCATCATTTCCATCAACTAACTACAATCCTTACAATGTAAAAGTTTGATTATAATAAAAAAAAACATAGCATCATTCTCACCACTCAAACTACAAGACTATTGTGACAACCAACAAAAAATTATATTGAATTAAATAAAATAAATAAAATATTTTTTCACAACAAATAATTCCAAAAAACATTCAAATTATTATGTTTAGTTAAACTTTGAAAGTTATAAATATTTCAAATCAAGATTGAATGAAAAAATTGTAAATTATGATTGAAGGACAAAATTGGGAGAGTTTATGATTCTTGATTTAGATTTCATTCCTTGTTCCACCAAATAACAATAAAATTAGATGGGATAAAAAATCACCAAGGGATCAAACTTAGCCATCACGTCTTCTCGTGATTTGAACTTCAACAGATGATGGAGTCAAGAAATATACCATTATTGTCACCGACTAACTACAACCCTTACAATCTAAAAGTTTGATTATAATCGAAAAATATACCATCATTCTCACCAATCAAATTGCAAGACTATTGTGGCATCACCAAAAAAAACTATATTTAATTAAATAATAATAATAATAAATTAAATATTTTTCACAACATATAATTCCAAAAAACATTCATATTCTTTTATTTAGTTAAAATTTGAATGTTATAAATATTTCAAATCAAGATCGAATGACAAAATTGTGAATTATGATTGAAGGACAACATTGTGAGAGTTTACTATTCTTGATTTAGATTTCATTATTTGCTTGTTTTACCAAGGAAACAATTAAATCGGGGGGATCAAAAGTCACCAAGGGATCAAACTTAGCCATCACGTTCTAGTGATTTGAACCTCAATAGCTAATGGAATCAAGAAATATAATGGAATCAAATCACTTCAACCCTTACAAAACCATTAAATCAGAGGGAATCAAAAGTCACCAAGGGATCAAACTTAGCCATCACGTCTTTTGGTGATTTGAACCTCAATAGATAATGGAATCAAGAAATATAATATTATCGTCACCAATTAACTGTAACCCTTAGGGGCGAGGGGCCTAGCTCGATAGGCTAAAGCACCCTATTACCTTGGCTTGTTCAATACCCCACTATTGAGGTATATTGGGCCTTGATTCAAGAGAATAGATTGGATTGTGCCCTTTTGTAGAAGGGTTGGGGTTTGACTCCTTGGGAATCTCAATAGTCATAGGGCGAATGTGAATTCATCCATAAGGTTGCATGCCAACTAAGAAGGTGTAGTTCTATGACAATCTTCCTTCTAAAATGCCTTTAGGGAAACCCATTGGAAAGGATATTGTTTGTCAATTAGGGAAATCTAGCTATACCCAGACCATCAAACCAACTAATGGTATATGTGTTTGATGGTACACATTACTCCAAGAAACGTCTAGTGTTGCTCCCTTGAGGGAGATCTCTATTGGATTCACATATAATTTTTTTAAGTTAGAAAAATTAAAAATGTGCAGCCCGGTGCTGTCATAATAGTGGTTTACAATTCCTGAGAGGAATGAATTTTAGCTAAAATCACATATTTTTAGAAAATATAATGATTTAAGCCTTTAAAAGTTCCATTTTAAGGATTCCAATTGAATAGGGTTTGATCAAATCACCTTAGATCAAACCCCCTTGGATAGAACCTTGCTAGTTTTAAACCATACCTATAAATGCGTCTCTTTACACCTATCAAAATGCTGATAAAAAATCACTTTTGATTTAGCTTTTGGGGATCAAATGAATTCATTTAAAATTTATTTCAAATGATTATGGTATTCCTTAGAACAAGCTATCCAATGAATATAATTTTAATATGTTTTGGTTTTGTTATGTATTTGTTTTTTAAGTTTTATTAAACATAGGTTTTTCATTGAAAATGAATTTCTTTGTTCTTCACATGTGGAAAAATAGAAGATTATTAAAAAAAAAAATTAAAAATATGAGTGCACCAGATATTGAAGTCCTTGATCCAACAAAAAAATAAAAAAAATTTTTACATATACAAAAAGTTACGCCATAAGCACAATGGTTTGAATTTTAATTTGTTTGACTTTGAAACTTGATTAAGGAAAAAATATTCCATAAAACTATCTAACCAAGTGGAAGCACTAGATATCATAGTTACAAATCTAAATTTGAAAGAATTAGAATTTTATCCTTCATGGAAAAAAAGTTATGCGTTATATGGTGTGGCCACTTTTAAAAAAAATGTTGTTTTCAAAAAAATCAATTTTCGTGGGAGATGGAAAAATAAGTGCAATTTGATTCCAAAAATTTTGAAAAAAATGTTTTTAGAATCTATAGAAAAATTTGATGAGACTCTAGTTTGCACCATCTTCAAATTCCTCACTTTAGCCGCTATAGGTGCCTGTGAAGATTTAGTTAAAAATAATAATTTCAGGTCTAGTTTGGCCAAAAATTGTAAACCACTATTATGGGATCACCCAGCCACCATATTAATGTCATTATTTTAACAAAAAAATATTTTGAATATATAAGAAAAGGTTATACAATATTGATAATATTGTTGTAAAATATAATTGATCTACATTTAAAAACTAATAATAAATAAAATATGCAACAAAAATTACAAAATATATATGCATGCCCTAGATATTAGTGGTAATGATCTATATTTAAGAAATTGTGAATTTATCTTATCTCTTAAAAAAACATTATGACATAATATTACTTGTTAAAAATACTATAAAATATAAAAATAGTTTTTAACAAATATTTTTTAAATTAAACAAATTATTTTTTCAAATTATATATAGATAGATAGATAGAATAAAGAAAGTGAAAGATTGATTAGAAATGTTGATTTGAGTGTCTGTTGTCAAAAGGTGGGATAAATTATTGTGGCATCACCAAAATTTTGTAATATTTAATTAAATAATAATATTAAATTGAATATCTTTTCACAACAAATAATTCCTAAAATATTCAAATTATTTTATTTAGTTTTTTTTTGGAATTATTTTATTTAGTTAAACTTTGAACGTTATAAATATTTCAAATCAAGATTGAATGACAAAATTGTGAATTATGATTGAAGGAAAAAATTGGGATAGTTTATTATTCTTGATTTAGACTCCATTCCTTGTTCCACCAGATAACAATTAAATCAGATGGAACCAAAAATCACCAAGGGATCAAACTTAGCCATCACATCTAGTGATTTGAACTTCAATAGATGATGAAATCAAGAAATATACCATCATCGCCATCAACTAACTACAATCCTTACAATGTAAAAGTTTGATTATAATAAAAAAAAACATAGCATCATTCTCACCACTCAAACTACAAGACTATTGTGACAACCAACAAAAAATTATATTGAATTAAATAAAATAAATAAAATATTTTTTCACAACAAATAATTCCAAAAAACATTCAAATTATTATGTTTAGTTAAACTTTGAAAGTTATAAATATTTCAAATCAAGATTGAATGAAAAAATTGTAAATTATGATTGAAGGACAAAATTGGGAGAGTTTATGATTCTTGATTTAGATTTCATTCCTTGTTCCACCAAATAACAATAAAATTAGATGGGATAAAAAATCACCAAGGGATCAAACTTAGCCATCACGTCTTCTCGTGATTTGAACTTCAACAGATGATGGAGTCAAGAAATATACCATTATTGTCACCAACTAACTACAACCCTTACAATCTAAAAGTTTGATTATAATCGAAAAATATACCATCATTCTCACCAATCAAATTGCAAGACTATTGTGGCATCACCAAAAAAAACTATATTTAATTAAATAATAATAATAATAAATTAAATATTTTTCACAACATATAATTCCAAAAAACATTCATATTCTTTTATTTAGTTAAAATTTGAATGTTATAAATATTTCAAATCAAGATCGAATGACAAAATTGTGAATTATGATTGAAGGACAAAATTGTGAGAGTTTACTATTCTTGATTTAGATTTCATTATTTGCTTGTTTTACCAAGGAAACAATTAAATCGGGAGGATCAAAAGTCACCAAGGGATCAAACTTAGCCATCACGTTCTAGTGATTTGAACCTCAATAGCTAATGGAATCAAGAAATATAATGGAATCAAATCACTTCAACCCTTACAAAACCATTAAATCAGAGGGAATCAAAAGTCACCAAGGGATCAAACTTAGCCATCACGTCTTTTAGTGATTTGAACCTCAATAGATAATGGAATCAAGAAATATAATATTATTGTCACCAATTAACTGTAATCCTTAGGGGCGAGGGGCCTAGCTCGATTGACTAAAGCATCCTATTGCATGCAAGAGGTCATGAGGTCTAGTCTCCTCTTGTCCCCGTGGTACCGGAGGGCGTGTCACACTAGCGTCACCAATCACATGAACTACACCCATTACAATCTAAAAATCTGATTTTAATTGAATCTGATTCCAATTGAAAAACATACCATCATTCTCACCAATCAAACTACATAACTTCAAAATCCATCATATTCAAACCTGAACATAAAATTTACCACACCTCAGAAGTAGGTAACGGTTCATTTTCTGAACTAAATAAAAATGTATGGCCATGTTCAGAACGTGTAAGAGTAGCTGTGATCCACTCGTACAGTGCCAATAAAAATTGAATACAGAGAATTTTAAGGGAATTTTTTTATAATTTATTATTCTCACAAAATGGTAAGAGACTAATAGCATTTCTAGATTGAAGAAAGTGGCATTTATCATGTTCAGAAAGCTCCGTTTTTTCTCGTTTTCCATTCAGAGAAAGTTTTCGTCCTCTTCCAATGTGGGGATACTTTGATTCAGTAAAAATGGGTACGGATACCCATGAGTAAACAAAGTAACTCAGGAAGTTTCTTCAATCAAAGCACTTGCTTTCACACGGAATTCTTGTGCACAGCCCAAAGAAAAAACCAAACATTTTGGGAGCTGTGAACTGTGACCCCAAGCAGGAAGGACGCATCTTAAAGTTAAGGTTGATGGGGAATCTAATAATAGCTATAAAACAAAATCATACAATCACTACTTGTTCTTTTACTATTAGTTTTATGTTCATTTTGGCTGTTATTTTGGTGTTTAATGTTGGCACTGCATGCATATATATGTATTATGTTATTGCAATTGTTAATTAAGCTTATAGTGTAGTTGTTTACAATCTTTTATTAGTGAATTGAGTGTGTATAGTTTCAGTCTAGTTAATTAGAGCATGTGAACACTTTATTAATGTAAGATAAGTCATCAAAACTTGCACATGCAAATTTGACTCATTTCTTGTCTTCTGTGAAAGTACTTACAAATTTGACTCATTCTTTGTTCTTTGTTAAAGTACTTATAAAAACATTACAATTGTAGTAATATAGAGAATGAATGAAAGCATGTAAGTTTTACTAATTTTTCAATTGAATGTCAGTTTTTTAGACTCATATTGCAATTGACTTAATTCTAATTGTACATAGATAGCAATGAGGGTCCCAAACTCTATACACATGTTTTGGGTGGGAGATAGTATGTAGGTCATAGGACAAACTATAAAGGTTGTAAACATTGTCCAATGCATGTATAAATGAATGGTTAATATTTTGGTTTTGTTATCAAGACACATCAGCACATGCAATCCCCCCTTTATAGCTCATTTATGTGTCCAACATGTTTTTACATCTTCTATTTCAAGAGACCCAACTTTCAGAAGTCATAACTTTTGATTTGAGTGTTTGATTGACAAATCGATTGAACCGTCAAAAAGCTAAAGATCAACCTCATTGGAAAAAGCTAGAGCATGTTATGTTGGTTATGAACATTTTCAAGCCCAAAAACACCTTTAAGGGCTTCAAAATGGACTTAGAAACTTTGAGAAATGAAAACTTTAATATCTTCAAATCTAGACATGATCTTGTGATAAAACTTTATGAGCATGTTTATTTAGCCAATCCAAATCTTTGGGGAAAATTTTGCATCAATCCATGCTTAAATATAAACTTACTATAAATAGTAACCTTGTGCAATTACAAGGTTGAGACACCATTTTCCTAACACCATAAATACAATCTAGAAAATAATTAAGTGAATACTCCATGCAATGAAGGGAAGTATGTAGGATTTGATCATTGTTTCATTTCTTATGAAAAAGGAAATTCAATAGTAATAGTTATGTCTTCATGGTTATCACTATTTATCAAACGCATGACCAAGTTTCTAAGGTATGCCAATGAACTTTAAGTGTCAATAGAGATCAAAGTGATATGGAAATGGTGCTTCAAATATAATGAATGACAAGCTCCTAAGGGTATCATTACTTTGTATGGCCTATTTTCTTTATGACAATCTAGACACCTTGGAAGAATCTCAAGCACTCATGGCATAATGTTGAAGAACGAGGCCTATGGACCTAAGATGACAATTCACCATGGTCATACATGCATGAACCTAGAAGACCTATTATGGGTAGTCAATGTGATTATACATTCCAACAAAGAACAAATGTTAAAAGATAATTGTATATCCTATGGTAGTCCATAATAGGACAGTCCATAGTGATGGTTATTATTAAAGAAGGAAACATACTAGAGGCAGGAAAAATATGATTAGTGATGAAGGGTACTCCCTTACAGACTAGAACTCACCAGAACTACATAGGTTTGCACAACAAAAATGCAAAGAGAACAATGATATTTTATTAATACTGAAATGGAAAACAAGTTATAGAATTGCATGGGCTGCTTGATTACAAAACATCAAATACAATTGATCAAATGTCCAGATTGGGCATTCAATCTCTACTTTACTATCTCACAATCCGCTTCCCCCCTGTTCCCTATCTCTGGTTAACTCTTTTGTATTGATCTCCCTCCTTTAGGTCAGCCTCACTACTTGACATTCTTTCTCTCCGTGTTGTCATAGTACCGCCTTGTCATCCAATGAGTCATCGAGATCTCCCAAGAAGTTACCTTGTTATTAATATCATCAACCATCAACTTCAGGTTTAATTTCATTTGGCCAATGGTTACGTTAATCCACAACAACGATGTGGAATCAATGAGTATTATTGTGCCAAGTGTCATTACCATACTCGTCCATCCATCGCCTTTGACCAACTCATATCTTTGTTTATCCTTCCTGCCATCACCATGTCGAGGAGACTTCAAATCCTTTCTCCCCAATACAACCAAGTCTCACCAAAGTATGCTTTATCAAATGTCGGTTCTTTGTCATCATCACTCCATTGGCCTATCGAAGGGATGTGTATTCATTTATACCCAAAGTATAGTTGTCACCTTGATACATCACATCACCCCATTAGAGGGACTCCCAAATGACTCTCACTGATAAACCAAAGTCACCTCGATGTCATTCATTGGTATGCCTTACAGTTCGTTGGGCTATCAAGGGGATGTTGAATGTCATCCCACCGATACGATAACCTCCTTCCAATGTGACTTCTTTGTGACCATCTAACTATTGCTACCCCACCATCAGTATGTTGATGGGACATGGGATAAGGTCTCGTCGAAGTCTCTATGTCACACCGATGAGAATGTTAACCAACACCGAACGCTAAAATTTTTTTCTTCATTATGCCACTTGCTCCTAAGACCCGAATGCTTACGGACCACCATACTTAGCAAATTCAAATTGATTTAGCCCTTATTAGAAAAGAAATAACTCAGATTGATTCAAGATTGTTTGTATGCCCTAGATGCTCCTACATCAGACACTTGAGGTACTTTGAAAAGTGACCCTGTCACTTCTCGGGAGTTAGAGGAAAACCAAAATGGCTAACCTCCAACCCAGAAAACCATGTCGAATCCTCAATAGGCCTTCCTCTCCATTTTACTAAATACTTTGTATACTACTTGTTCCTTGTGCTTCTTCCCACACGACTATTCAAAATTTCTTCAATTTCTTCCTTTCCTAAAGTAGGTGTTGGAATCGTCCACTGTGCCTTTGTCAACTCAAGCTCCTTATCTCCTTCATGATACTTTGTCAAATCAAAAATTTTAAACACAGGCGAAACATGAATCTCACTTGAAAAATCCACCTCATACAGATTTCTTGAATCATGCTTCTTCAGGATCTTGCATGGTCTGAACTTCTTCATCTTTAACTTGTTGTATGTGCCAACTGGACACCTCTCCTTCTACAAATGAACCATGACTTCATCGCCTACCTAGAACTCCTTATACCTTCTTTTTTTAATCTTCCTGAGCCTTATACTATGAATTCATCTTATTGATATGTTTCTTAACTTCATCATGCACATTCTTCAGATGTTCAGCAAAATCCTCAACTTCAACACTACACTTCTCTCCCTTATCCATTTTTCTCAATTTTGAAGCAGTTCCAGGTGTCCTCCCATACACAATCTAGAATGGTGATTTACTAGTGCTCCTATTGACTGAATTGTTGTAAGCAAATTCCACCTATGGTGGAATCAAATCCCATACCTTGGGCTTGTCATAGTTTACTAAGAATCTCAACAAGTTACCCAAACTCCTATTCACCACCTTCGTTTCTCCATTTTTCTATGGATGATGGTTAGAACTAAACTTCAAATCAGTCTTCAATTTCTTCAACAACGTCCTCCATAAATACACAATGAACTTGGTATCTCAATTTGGAACTATGCTCTTGGGTAGACCATGTAGTCGTACCACCTCTCTGAAAAAATAGCTCTACAATATGAATAGTGTCACTAGTCTTATGACACCGAATGAAGTGTGCCATCTTTGAAAAAATTTCTACCACTACAAATATGGAGTCATGACCTCATTGTGTCCTTGGAAAACCAAGAACAAAATCCATGCTGATGTCCTCCCATGGCTTCTTTGGTACAAGTAATGGCTGATATAGTCCAGTATTCTATCTCATTCCTTTTTCCATTTGACTTACTATGCAATTTTGCACAAATTTCTTCACATCCTGTTGCAATTGCAGCCAATAGTAATGTTCACAAACAATAGCAATTATCTTGTCCTGACCAAAATGTCCAACTAAGTCACCACTATGTTTCTCCTTGATCAAGTTTTCCCTCATGGAACTCCTTGGAATGAACAATTGATTCCTTCGAAATAACATATCATCTTGGATTATAAAATCCAACCATCTTGTCCTATCCAGAGTGATAAGCTCCATGCAAGATTTCCAACCCTTTGCAAAGTTAGGATCCTCCAGATACAAAATCTCGAGTTCATTGAACCCAATAACTTCGATTTGCATTTTTGTTAACAAATTTTGCCTCTTGCCCAAGGTGTCTGCAACTCTATTTGATCTTCCACTCTTATGCTTCAAAATAAATGTGTAACTTTGTAGAAATTCAACCCATTTCAAATGCTTTGATTCAACTTTCCTTGACTATTTAAATATTGCAAAGCCTAATGATCAATAAATAAAACAAACTCCTTTGGAAACAAACAATGCCTCCATTTCTTCAAAGCCTGAACTATAGCATAGAACTCCTGATCATAAACAAAAAACCTTTTCTTTGCACCATTCAACTTTTCACTAAATTAGGCAACAGGCTTACCTTTTTAAGTCAAAACAACTCCAATGGTGCTACCACTAGCATCACAGTCTACTGAAATACATTATTGAAATCTGAAAGTGCCAAAACAGCTTGCTCTATAACTTTCTTCTTCAACAAATCAAAACTCTTTGTTGCTCCTATACTCCACTTGAACTCTTTTCTATCCCCTCTCATTTTTTTCGTCAAGGGTGCACAAATACTACTAAAACCTTTGATAAAATTCCTATAAAAACTTTCTAAACCATGAAAAGATCTTACCCCTATTGCACTCCTTGGTGTAGGCAATTCAACAATAGCTCTTACCTTCTCTTGATCCATCTTAAGACCCTTTGTTGAGAGCACAAATCCTAGGTATACCAACTCGTGTTTCACAAAACTACACTTCTTCAAGTTGATTAACAACTTTTCTTCCCTCAACTTCTCAAAAATATTTCTAATATGCATCAATTGCTCCTCCAATGTCTTACTGAAAATCAAAATGCCATCCATGTAAACAATAACAAACTTACTTAGAAATTCTTTCAATACCTTGTTCATGAGCCACATGAATGCGTTGGGTGAATTGGTTAGCCCAAAAGGCATGACTAACCACTTGTAAAAAACTTCTTTGGTTTTGAAGGTTGTATTCCATTCATCACCTCCTCTAATTTAGATCTGGTGGTAACCACTCTTCAGATCTATCTTCGTGAAGTACTCAACTCCACTCAAGCAATCCATGATGGCATCTATCCTTGGCAAGGGAAACCTTTACTTGATAGTAATCTTGTTGATGGCTCTACAATTGGTACACATTCGCCATTCTTCATCCTTCTTTGGTGCTAATACTACAAGTACTACACACATACTCAAACTCTCCCTGATCAATCTTTTTTGCAATAGTTCTTGCACTTGTCTATTCAATTCTTCATTTTCTGTTGGAGTCATTCGATGGGATTTCCTTATTTGGAAAATTGGCTCGAGGAATCAAATCCATTTGGTGACTAATTTTCCTTACTGGAGGCAAACATTTAGGTACGTTATCAGAAACAATCCCCTGAAACTCTTTCAAAAAATCTGAAACTTCTATAGGTACCTCACTATTATCTTCCTTTTCAGCTCTAGGAATTAATGCAAAATGCATATGCTCATGTCTCATACCTTCTAGGAATTTTCTTCCATCAGCCAAACAAATTCATGCATTTCTGCATACCTTTTCTTTTGCATCCTTCAGGGGCTTCAGCTTATGTCGAACACCATATTTTTTCAATGAATAAGTGTTAGCATGTCCATCATGCACTGCTCACTAATCAAACTGCCATGGTTGGCCTAACAACATGTGACAAGAATCCATAGGTATGATATCACACAAAACCTCATTGATATATTCACCAATCTTAAATTTTATCAAACATTTGTCATTGACCAAAGCCCTTTGGTCCTTCTACAAACATGCAAAATCCGCGATGGACTTGGATGCCTTCTTTCCAATTGTAACTTAGTGACCATTTCCTCTTAAACAAGATTATCAATGCTACCTCCATCAATGATAAGATTACATACCTTACCTTCACACTTACATCAAGTGTGAAACAGGTTCTTTCTTTGGTCTAGTTCCTTCTCCTTATCTACCAAGGCTCTTTTGGCAATAAGGGACTCACCCCTTTCATCATCTTCAAAATGTGAGAACTACGCGTCTTCATCTACATGGGAAAAATGAGCATTTCCTTCAGGTATTATGTTTGTCTTTCCTTGATGTTGAGGACACTCAAAGGCTCTATTTGCTTCTTCATATAAAAAAAAGGTTCCTCTGAAACCTCCTCTTCCTCAACCTCACCCAGATCTTCCTCTGCCTCTTCAGTCTCCACTATTGAGATCACGAGGTTGGTATGAGTCATCTCTTTTCTGGTCTTGATTGGTACTAGATCCTTCGTCCTTCCTTTGATCAACACTTCAACCTCCATATGGTCATTTTCCAACCCTTCGACCACAACCTCCACCTCTTTGTTTTCTTTCAAATCTTTTGTTCAATCGTTCTTCAACTTTTAAAGAAAATTGATAAGTGTCCTCAATGGCAGTCATTCTTACTAGCGCCAATTCTTCTTGTATACTAGGCTTCAACCCATTAATATAGCGAGCAACTTTCTCATTATTTTCCTCTGAATTTCATTTTTGAATCAGGACCTTATGAAATTCCTTTGTATATTATTTCATTGTCCTTGTTCCTTGTCTCAAGCTTTGAATCTTCTTGAGAAACTCCAACTCATAATCAACTGGAATAAACTGCTTCTTTTGTTTTGTCATCATTTTGTCCCATCTAGAAATTTTATCCTTCCCCTGTCTTCCTCTCTCAAGATAGATCTTTTTCCACCATATACTTGCATGACCTTTTAACTTTGTCTTTGCATACCTTATTGGGTGAGGATCTTCAATCTCCTCGAACTCAAAAAATTCCTCCATATCATTGATCCAATCGATCAACTCCTCAGGATTTAGACTTCTACTGAAAGTTGAAACCCCCATTTTAGGTTTCTTTCCAAGACTGGATATTGCTCTTAACAATCTCGTTTCTCCAAGATCCTTTTGATCTTGTTCTTCTTCTTCCATTTCCTCCTTAGTTTCATCTTCACTATCATCTCTTTCTCAATGCACTTCCCTCCTGTGAACCTCTTCCTGCAAGGTTTGTAATTTCCTTCTGAGGGCTTTGATTTCATCTCTAGGTGGATCTCTTCCTCCACCACCTCTACCTCACCCTCTACCATGCTGGGAAACTCTAAGAGGCATCTTTATCTCAACCCACACTCACAGGTACTGCTGCAAACTACCTCACATTTAGCGTTATGTTCACATACTCAAGACGACCTACTCTAATACCACTTGATGAAGGGTAGTCCCCTTACAGACTAGAACTCGCCAGAATTACACAGGTTTGTAAAACAAAAATGCAAAGAGAACAATGATATTTTATTAATATTGAAATGGAAAAGAAGTTATAGAATTATATGGGTTGCTTGATTAAAAAACATCAAATACAATCAATCAAATGTGCATATCTAACATTCAATCTTTGCTTCACAATCTCACAGTCCACTTCTCCACTATTCCCTGTCTCTGGTTAACTCTTTTGTATTGATCTCCCTCCTTTAGGTCAGCCTCACTGCTTGACATTCTTTCTCTCCATGTTTTCGCCTCATCGTCCAATGAGTCATCGAGATCTCCCAGGTAGTTATCTCATTATTAGTATCATTAACCATCGACTTCAATTTTAATTTCATTTGGCCAATGGTTACGTTGATCCATAACAAAAATGTGGAATCAATGAGTATTATCATACCAAGTGTCATTGTCGTACTCATCCATCCATCGCCTTTGACCAACTCATGCCTCTGTTCATCCTTCCTGCCATTGCCGTGTCGAGGGGACTTCAAATCCTTTCTCCCTGATACAACCAAGTCTCATTGAACCATGCTTCATCAAATGTTGGTTCTTTTTCGTCATCACTCCATCAACCTATTGAAGGGACGTGCATTCATTTTTTCCTGAAGTATCGTCATCACCCTGATACACCACATCGCCCCATCGAAGGGACTCCCAAACGACTCCCACCGATAACCCAAAGTCACCGCGATGTCATTCATTGGTATGCCTTTTTGTTCGTCGAGTTGTCGAGGGGACAATGAATCTCGTCTTGCTGATATGATATCCTCCTTCTGACGTGACATCTTCATGATCATTTAATTACTGTTTCCCCATGGTCAGTATGTAAATGGGACATGGGATAAGGTCCTGTTGAAGTCTCTATGTCACACCGATGAGAATGTTAACAAATGTCGAACACCAAAATTTGTTTCTTCATTATGCCACTTGCTTCTAAGACTTGAATGCTTATAGACCACCGTACTTAGTGAATTCAAATTGATTCAACCCTTATTGGAAAATAAATAACTTAGATTGATGCAAGATTTTTTGTGTGCCCTGGATGCTCCTACATCAATTAGGCTCATGCACAATGTACGAAGGCGTGCTACAATGGAAAGAGTGGGTGATCATGATAATTCTCAATAATAATGCCAATATTTCAAAAAGGTAGTGTATAGGCATATGTTCCATATGAAAATCAATAGATAATGTCCTCATGGAGACAGTCTTAAAGGAGACATGACAACATGATAGCAGATGAGAGATTTTTCTAAACATACGCATAAATACAAGAGTCATACGAACTTAATAAAAAGGTACAATGATAGCCCTTTAAAGGACACTCAACTATCAATTCATTAAGAGAAAAATAATTACAAAGAAGGTAGACCTAAAGGGAAGGAAATTCTTCATGAAGAGACACAGTTTAAAGGAAGGGATAGTATTCATGGAGAGACATGGTTAAAGGAAAAAATAACCACAACACCTATAAAACATAAATGGCAATCAACATCAATAGTAATTTTATCAAATGAATACAAACTTCTAGTGACAAGTGACTAGAAACTTGAAAGTGTAGGTCATGAGAATGGTGTGAAGCCCTATAAAGTGTGGCAGTGCTCACATGGTAGTTGGAAATGGCAAGTCAGAATATTAAAAGGTTTCTCCAAACCTTAAATTTCATGTGAAGAGGAAACAATGCAAGTAAAATCCATGGTGGTCTTCAAATCACATAGACAAGAAACTTGAAAGACAAGAGGATAGTTATATACACAATCTAGTCATTTAAATATTAAACTTAGAAGATAGTCAAATAGAAAAGATGATAGTCCATGGCATAATCCTCAATACAATAAATAATAAAAACTTGAAGGATGGTCCTTAAGGTGTATTTAGATCATCACAAATGTAGGTCTTGTCGAGATCATGACTCCATTGGGATATGGAAATGAAAATTAAAAATATACCTCACAATGAACTAAGTAAGATGACTTTGAAGACACACAAGATAGGGAGCTCTTAGTATACAGTGCATGAGAGATAGTTTTATTGAATGCACATGAAAACTGATAGGAGGGGGTGAATCAAATGTACATTAAAAAAAAAACATTCATTAACATTCAGATCCACATCAACTTTATTAGCCTTTAATTTGTTATAATGATTTAGCATGAAAGAAAATAACTAAAACTGAAACACATCGACATCATGCACAATAGAACACCAAATTTTACATGGAAAACCCAAGAAGGGAAAAACCACGATGAGGATTATCTCACAATATAAAGTAATTGCAACACCCAATACAATAGGCTCACTACAAAAGGGCTCACTGCCCAAAAGAAGGGCTCACTACCAATGACTCACTTCTAGATTATAGAGAAGAAGAAAGAAGATTGTTACAATGAGAAATCCATTTCAATGCAATAGAAAAGTCCACCACAACATCACCAACACATTCATGACCTTTTTCAAGATTGTAGACAACTTTTGATCACTGCTTCCAGTAGTCTAACTCATTAAAGATAAAGTTCGGCACCAAATTATTCTCGTAGTGGAAAGGAATGAAGGTGAACCACATAAAACCTTAACTCAGACCTAAATCCACTCATACATGCCATGCCATGCATCCATAAACAGTGAAGCAAATTCATAAACAACGTCAAAACCCAAGGTCGGTCAAACCCATGTAAACAACATTAAATAATTAAGTACACAATTCCTTTAATCTTGAGACAACTCGTGGACAACAAAATTCACTTGAACACAATCTAGAATATTCCACAAAAACCCTAAAATCTAACAAATTCCTTTGCAACTTTCTCTTGAAGAACAAACACATCATGTACACCCAATTCACCTTTTACATATTGTAACTCAAGAAACTAACTTGTAGAGCTCCAAACTTCAAACCACTTCAACTAAAGATAGATATGATCAATAAAGACACACTTCTAGAACCGCAATACCAAAAACCAAACTGCAGAGAAATTCAAAGCAAAACCATTTCTCCTAGACAACATTGCAATACCTAGTTCACACACTGGTGAAAACAACTTTCACTGCACAACAATCTAGAACAAGAAAATATGGATATAACACCATTGAACACCTATGATCAACATATCCAAACCACACAAGAAAATCTTCAACACATAAGAAATGGGGAGCAAAAACAAAACATCACTTTGTATGCCAGAACACCTCCCAACCACACTGTTTATTCTTTTATTCATTTTTTCTCAAAAGCACTTGGAAACCAAGAACCAAAGACATATTCTCTTTATCTTCAACACTTCCTCATCATCACCAAACCAACTACAACACAACAACTCAACCAAACAACATCCACAAAAGGAAGCTTATCAAAGCAGCACTAAAGGTTAACACTAGTAACACTTACTAATGACAACATAATGCAACTAATCAAAGCATCACCACAAACTCATCACTATAACAACATAGATTTGTTGACATCAATGACAACACCAACTACTCATACTTGCAACAAGTTTAGAAGGTAGTAATTTGTATTTAATAAGTCTTACAAAGTAGAGATTTGTTGTTGTCAAATACAAAATACATGTATAAATACCATTGCAAGCGTTATGAGAATCCCATTGAGCTTGAAATACCAATTACATACATGGTAACGAATTTAAAAAAATCCTTGTAACATATTCATAATAGGATCTTTCACAATGAGAAAAATATTGTATGATAGTCAAGAGAAAGTCATGAATAAGGTTGTCAAAGAGATAGGAGACCAATTATCAACTTGGTAGCCTACAATCATAGGAAAATGGAATGTCAAATCAAAATATTGTGAGCATGTATGATAGTGAATAGGTGAATGATAGTTTAGATAAGGTAGTGTTAATGGTAGCACCCTATGTGTAATAACCCATCCTAAATTATTACTTAATTAATATTATTTCAAATAACACATGAATATATTCAAATTAAAAAGACATAACTAAGTAACTATATTCAATCATAGCAACACATGTCTAATTAAAATGAGTCAACATTCGTATATTCAATTCAAAAATCAAATTACAATATCAAGTTTAACTTGGCTCATAAGGCCACAAAGTCATTACATTGTACAATTCTACATCAAAGTACATCAAGTATTACATCAAAGTTACAACTTAGACTAAATAGTCTTGTGTACATATATGGTTCCTCTTGACACTCACCTCCACTGGTGAACGAGAACATGGTGTAAGAACTTTACCTCCCAACCATGAAGCTTACGCTTCCCCGGAATTCTTCCAACTTGAAGAATACCTGACCCTGCATGAAAATTTTAGCAAGAGAACAGTCTGCAAGGTGGAATCTGGTGCATTCCCATACATCAACATGCAATTTCTATCTACAAGTTAGAAAAGAAAATGCAAGATCTATGCTAGGAATGGCAAAGAGTGTTATCACAAAGTTCATATAGACAAAATGAACTATATTGCTTGGCCAAGCATAAAAACTATGTTGCAACACCAACAAATAATAAGTTCTAGTAAAGCAAACCTTTACTCTCTGAACTCCATTTTTTCACCCGTCCTGGAAGGTAACATTCTACAAACAACATTTCATAACAGCTATCTACCCTCTAGCAGCATCTACCTCAAGGTGCTATAGTCTACTTAGGTATCATTGTTTTATTCAAGTAAAAGAATATTCTTCACACATGTGTCTACAAAAAGGAGAATCAGATTACTAATTTCCTCACTAAATAGAAATCAAATGCATGATTCAAATAGAACTATATGATACAATATCAAATCATATCATTCATATGACCCATGTTTACTTTCAACATAGAATATTATCCATTCAAAAATGAATTAAGTAAAAAAAAAAAGAATGTATGTCACAAGTATGTGTGGTATGTGCCTACTTAAGTTATTGGTTTGTGCATACATTCTGAAATAAATCATTAAATCAGATTACAATCATTTAATAATATTCTATTTGACTTTTCTTTTGTCAAAATAAAGAATTCAAAATAATTTTGTATTAACAGTTCCTCACATACTATTGCTTCTTTTATGTTCACACAAGTTGTGATATTCTAAAATTGTTGTTTACATGTCAACATTTGTTGTTTTTAACAAAACAATACTGTTTCCAACTAAACAGTTATAAAACAAGTTGTTTCATGTAGAACGTTCACGGTTTACAAGTATTCAACATTGTTTCAACTAAATAGTTTCAGAACTAGATTGTTTTTAGCTACACATACACTTTTACAACAAATCAATGTCGTTTCCAATAGAACATTTACTGTTATCAATAATACATTGTCATTTTAGGCTAAACATTTATAGCTTTTGACAAAACAATGTCATTTATGACAAAACATTCACCATTTAGATTAATATAATATTGTTTCCAACTAAACAATTACAATTTATGATGAAACAATGTCATTTACAAAAGAACATTCAATGTTTACATCAATACAATATTGTTTCTAGCTAAACAGTTACAGTTTATGACAAAACAATATCGCTTAAAACAGAACATTCACTATTTACTTCAATACAATGTTGTTTTAGGCTAAACAATTACAATTTATGACAAACCAATATTGTTTACAATAGAACATTCACTGTTTACTTCAATACAATGTTGTTTCCAGCTAAACAGTTATTGTTTATGACAAAACAATGTTGTTTACAATAGTTTATGGTCGCAGCTTCAAGTTCCATTGCCTCATTTTCCAGGCTTAATTATTCTAACATTTACATATAAAATTTCATGTAAGAATACTAAAATGAAGCTAATATCAACTTTTGGAATGAATTTAAAAGTATTGGATGACATACTAACCATTAATCAACAATGATAAAATGATCGAATCCATGAGATCAATCTTATACCATATTCGGTTTGAAACCCTCATTCATGGTTTACATATATTATACATCTATCATTCTAAAATGACCCACAATTGTTGACTGGGTCTTTAAAAAATATAGGGTGGTTGAGGGTGAAACCATAGCACCCACCCTCTGCTTTGGGTGTAATCGCTTTGATGGATGGCACGGTTGTCATTCCTATGGAGCGATGGATCACTGTATTATACATGCAAATAAATTCAAGGAACGAATTTCGTTGTTTGGCCTTTATCCTAAATGGACTTGGCAACATACACAGGGTATTTTAAATCTGCAAGAAGTATCAAATCCCATATACAAAACTAGGTGATATGAGCCCATCGTTGCCCTCGACGATGAAGAAAAAAAAAGACATAAAGGTTACCCTTTCATGCTAGATCGAGGGGGTGATGGCATCGGCCCGAATGGGTGTCCTTCAGAGAAACAATAATAAGCAGGTAAAAAATATTTACATAAAAATCTTTCGATGATGGCTATGGCCTACTCCATAAAGGGTGGTGACAATACATAATTTACATCGCTCCATTCAAAGTGCTATCGAGTTTCCCTAATAGCCTGTGATGGGATTAACAATTAAAAACATACATGCAGCCAAACAACAAGGTCGGCGGTATCGAGCCTTACAAGGTAATATATAAAGTCAGCTCTTCCAAGTTGTAGGATTTACAAGCCATGGCGAATCTTAGTGTAGAGCAAGAAACAATAGAGCCAAAGATACTACAAAACTAACTCGTATAGTTGCATAAGAGTTCGATGAACTAACAATATTCAATCAATAGAATTGATAATGCAATGATTTGGTTGATTCATGAAAATAAAGATGAAACTATAAATTCAATGAAAAGCAACATTGTTAAAAAAAAGATCACCAATTACCTCTGTACTGAGGAATTCTTCTTCGGATTTTTCCCAAAAAGCTTCGTTCCACACCAATTTTTTGTCAGTTTCCAATTGATATCCCTTTCAAATTAGCATCTTTCTACATTTGACTACACCTCCACTAAGGGGTTGTTTCAAAATGATAATGGGCATTAATGGTATTGTCGCCCCATTCTAAATTTGAATTTTTTCATAATTCCATGGCAGACCACGTCCATCATGGGATTTTCTCATGATGTCAATTTAAATTTCATCTATTCAATGATGATAGTTATTGGTTTGAATTTCACTATATATATATATACATATGACATATTCCTATAGCAATTGTTTTAGCCCTTTACCATTATCGACCCAGCCGATAATGAGTATTGATACATTGGAAATGAAACATTGGGTATTATACCCCTCCAATAGGATCGATAGTTGATCCTCTACAAGTTTGAAAATGCTAAAATACACAATCAATCGGAATGGAATTCTAATAGCCATAGTATGGCTAGCACCATCATGCAAGATCAAGTGATAGTTGATTCAATAATGGCTCCAAGCCTCGGCCTAGCTCTGCTAGCTAGTTGATAAGGCACTAAAATTAGATATTATCCATGTAGGGTAGATCGTTTGGCCATGCAACCCAAAAGGCGGTCGACACTACACAAACATTCGACTCAAGGCTGTAACAACACAAACAAATAATTTCATTTTACTGTTCTATTGAGTTTTTCGACAGTATGAAAAGAATACTACTAGCATTTGATAGAAATGATAATAAAATAAAGCTTATTTCCAAAAGGGATTGATTTACCTTGATATTGAGATTTTTGCGAAGGTTTCCACTGATTTTTCCACTTCCACGAGCTCTTTTTCCTTGCTTTTTTCCTTCGAGCTAGTTGATTCTAATCGTTGTTCTTTTTCATGTGTTATTCCCTCCAAGATAGAAACATTTTTGCATGATGTCGAGTCATTTCCATTATGGAATTATTGCCATTACCACCCACTATTTGATTCAAATTAATCGGCCATAATGTGCTTTCTAGGCCACGACGTGGGGAATCTTCCCATATTTCCCATCATATTTTTATCTAAATTCGATAATGTTCAATTATTGATTTCAACTTCAACTTCTTATTTTCATATAAATATATATATGCATAGATATATATATATACCACACACACGCACATATATATATTTATGTGTATAATTACATATTTGTTATGCACTTACATTTACGTACACATTTTGATATATTTATATATATATAATGTGTGTGTGTCTCTCTCTCTCTATATATATGTATGTATATTTATATGTTTGCTAGTAAATAACATAAATATAACGAACTTTATTTCATTTTTAAGTATCAATGATATTGTAATGAAATTGTATCTTATTTCATTTTCTTTTCCAAATTA
Organism: Sequoia sempervirens; assembly: GCA_007258455.2. Classification (NCBI taxonomy): domain Eukaryota; kingdom Viridiplantae; phylum Streptophyta; class Pinopsida; order Cupressales; family Cupressaceae; genus Sequoia; species Sequoia sempervirens. The sequence continues at coordinate 847,073,532 of VDFB02281492.1, read as the reverse complement.
CATGCATTCATTCATTTAGTAAACCACATTTCATTTTCTTTCAAATTCGAACTCACACAGATTTAGGATAGACAATCAAATAACAATTATATGTGTTTTTGCTTCTCAAGTCAATTATTTTTAGTCATCTCATTATAATTTCCTATATGAATTTAAATGCAATTAGCATGCCATTTTGTGGTGTGTGCACCCAGATTCCATCTAGCTTACCATTCGATCTAGCTAAACAATCCTAATTCAATCATTTTCTCATCCTTCAACCTAACACCCTACAACTGCACACACTTGCACTTGTAAAATTCATCAGTAATGTTCAATTCTTAATAACATATAAGATAATTCAAAAAGATCACATAGTCAACATCAGTCAACTTCTTTCAATCTATTTTGAAAATTTAAAAATTTTCATTTAATATATTGAATTTATTTAATAATTCAATTTACCATATTATAATTAATATGTAATAAAATTGGGTTATGACATCCTTCCCCTCTTGGAAGAGACATCATCCCGATGTCTATTTAATCAAAACTTAAGCATTTATGTCTATTTCAACATCACATTCAAAAATCAAAAAATATATGTTTGTTTCAACATCACATTCAAAATTAAGGCATATATGTCTATTTCAACATCACATCCAAATTAAGGCATATAACATTGTAGTATCTCAATCCAAATTTTTTCAAGAAAAATTACTAAAGTCGCTTCCTCAAGAAGTAAAATCTGGAAAGGATCATTCTATTTCTTCCACATCCTCCCAAGTAGCACTATCTTCTAAGGACTGGTCCCATTGGACCTTAAACTAAGAAATATCTTTGCTCCACAACTTAATGTTGCGTCTATCCAGGATTCTAGTGGGCTTCACTAGCACCACTCCTAGATCCTATACCTGCAAGGATTTCCAATCAACCACATGAGCTACATCAAGATGATATGGCTTAAGCAAAGAAACATGAAACACATTATGTAGTCAAACCAAAGCAGGTGGTAGAGCTAGTCTATAAGAAACTGGGGTAATCACTTCCAAGACTTCAAATGGTACCACATATCTCGGGGCCAACTTGGAATACTTTCCAAAAGTAATAGGACTTTTATGAGGTTTAACTCTTAAGAAAACTTTATCCCCGATTGCAAACTACCTAAGAGTTTTATTCTTGTTGGCATAACTCTTTTGTCGGTCCGCTACCTCCTTCGGTTTTCTCTTAATGACCCTCATTTTTTCTTCCATTTCCTTAAGCATTTCAGGTCCTACTATGATCATGTCCTCAAATTTATCCCAACTAATGGGGGTGTGACACTTTCATTCATAAAGAGCTTCAAACAGTGTCATGCCTAGGGATGTGTGATAAGAGTTGTTGTAAGCAAACTCTACCAAAGGAAAATATTCTTCCCACTTATATTGTTGGTCCATACAATACATTCAAAAGAGATCTTTGTCTACCTAATTCGCCTTCTTTGTCTACTCGTCAGTCTGAGGATGATAAGATGAGATGAAATTTAGTTTGGTCCCTAATGCAGAATTCAGGGTCATCCAAAATCTT